>JANUWF010000826.1:0-74145 GCA_026120185.1 Voacanga thouarsii | reverse complement strand
AGGCTTAATTTTTCTGGTGAATGGAGGCACGAATATTTTTTAACAGAGAGCTCCTTTGAGAAGACGGCTAGAGTTTTCTTTTAAAACCACCCGAACCTCTTGGAGTCCAACTCCGATAATTTACGAGCATATTTTATTTTCAATTCAAATTGATATGATAAGATTCTGCCATTATCTCGGTAATTGAACTAATTAATTTACTTGAGTCAAATTCTTATAATTTGGACATTATCCAGATACATCGAATGTGGACATATTTTCAAATTCATTATATTTAGTCAATTTTCTAAGTTCGATTAACCTAGACATATTTTTAGATACATCGAACCTGGTTACCAGAAAAATAACCTAATGTGTTCGCTTATTGTGTGACCCTATAGGTTCATTCAACACTGGTAGTGTACCCAAATCACATTTAAATGGCCTACAAGTTATAAGAAATTTCTAGCAAAATATTATAACTATCTAGGTTAAATGAAGATCAGTGATCTCTTTGAACCAAACCATAATTTTATATTTAGTTCTTTTGTCACACGATATCCAGATTAAGCATAAGGTACAAAGCATGTCATCCTTATTAAGCTTAATCAATTATTTCTTGATCTCATAGTAGACTGTTCAAACAAATGATATCAATATCTTAAATTGATATATTTGAGCATGACCATGCATTTTAACAATTTAACTTATCAAAAGGCCCATGGATATCTCTCTCATAATTGAGAGTACAAATTCTTTTACTATCAATCATATTCCTCTCCCTAGTTTATTCTATATCCAACAGTGGTATAATTTTTTATCTGGTTAAAGTTAACTTTAGACAACATCAAAATATATAATTTATCAAGTTGAAAACTATGATGAATTCAGGTCAAAGGACTTTTAATATCATTATGGCTAGAAAGCACTTATGACATGTTCCATGAAGTACTCTCACAGTGGATCATGTCCAATACAATATTTTCTAACATTTATTTATATTTTGACTTGATATGACATAAATCCATGACCAGTAAAACATTGCCATCAAGTCACAAACATACTAATCTTAATTTATTATTGTTCCACTAATAATAATCGATCAGGGACAATTTAAAAATAGTCATTGTATTGATTGTAGGGTTTTACTATCAAGTCACGTACTTGATGACCACAAAACTAAATGTACTATTCATGGAAAGAAATATCTCGTATTATTACATAATACATAACGACAATAGTATAAGTACAAATTGACTCTAGGGCATATCTTTAACATATTAGATCTTAAAATTTGTAAATAACTTGCTAGAAATTGAGTTTCTGTATGATATATGATCTGTTGATAATCTTCTAGAGTTAGTTTCATAATTTTTTGAAGATTACAACTTAGATTTATATAAGAGGGAAGTTGGCTAGTTTGCAGGCCATAATTCTATAAAAATGCGTGAAAGTTTTTACCGAACAAACCCTTTCCCAATTGAGTTTGGCCGTGTATTTTATGGTAGAAACTTCAAGATGTTAGGAAAATTTGAAAATAAGAATTATTGAAAAGTCATTTGTAGATTAGGATATATGACTCTCAGAAAATGATAGCGCAACACTGCCCAGGAGGGTTACTCTTCCAGCAGAGTTTTTTGCAAAAATTATTTGACCCACTTTTAAGTGGAATTTTAGGGAGGAAATTTTATGTAATTCACTTAACATGTTAAGGTATCAAACTAGAAAATTTCATTCAAAAGTGAGCTGATTTACTTAGGTAATTAATGTGATCTTTAAGACCCCATGTTTTACTATTGGAAATAGAGTTTTGAGTTTGGAATGAAAAATGTGTTTGCATGATAATTTGACTATAAAAGTGAGGGGATTTGACTTAATTGAATTTTAGGAGATGTCTAAGTTGTTTAGAAATATTTTATGGGAGTTTTGATTATTGAAAATAAATTATACAATTTTGGGCACGAAACCCTAAAAATAGCCACTTCTGTAAATGAATCTCTAAGAGGAATTTTAATTCTTGCAAACTATTTTTGTTGCCTAATTTGCTTAGTGTACTTAATGTTAATTATGTGATTTCTTGAAACTTATTTATATTGAATTATAAGTTGATTTGTGATTATGGAAAGTGATGATTATGGTTTAGTGTGGCAATTTGAGTTTTCACATCGTGATTAAGACTTTGTTTGGCCATATGTGTCAACAGTGAAACTGGGGAGTTTATATGTTATATTGAATTGTGGATGCCTTATTAGGCTATTGGATTTTGTGATGGGATATTTTCTCCCAGAATTAACTGTTGTAGCTAAGCATTTTAGAATTATATAAGGCCTAAGTAATTCCCTAATGTCCCTAGAGTCTCTGTTAGCATTTTATTTGGGGCATATAAATAGGAAATTAATTCCTATATATAATAGATGTGGTGAACTTAGATGAGGGAGGAAGAGTATGGGGCTTAAATTAAGTTGAAAGCAATTTGCTAGCTTGGACAAAGGTAAGTCTTGACATCCAAAGCATTTCTTTGAAATGCATATTATGAAATGCAAAATTCATGTAAAAACACCATATTTAAAATATTCAAAATTAGTATTCAAACATATATAATATATGCATAAATTTTTTTTGAAATGTTTTAAGATTATGACATGTATATTATCATTTAAATTATAAGCATACCATTTTGAGAGTAAACATCAATGCATGAAAATTATATCTATTGATATTAATGTTTCGATTATGATATCATGATTTGTTCATGCATAAACATTGTTGCAGAATTTCTCAAGGGTATTATGATTATGGAATGGAGTCATGCATTAAATATTATGCGACACATGAAAATATACTTATGTATTTCACAAATAAAAAATATTGCAAAAGTCATTATGTGAGTATTATATGTATTGGCTCCAAGTATTGTTATGGCAAAATGATGAGCGATTTCAAGAGTGGGAAATATGAACGAATCCAAAAAATTAAGTTTTAAACTTAAAATTCCAAAACACACAATTGGGCAAGTATACCTATTGTGTAGTATAGAGTTTAATGGCAAGTATCGAAGATCCTAGTAAAAGGAATAAAGGCACTACTACTAACTTTTCTTCTATTATTTAGTCGAACAAATTAATGGAATACACTAATTACAATAGGCGAACCTAGAGAATTAGCACAACCCCAAACAAGATTGGCTATAAGAAAATCAATGATGAGAAAGAAAGTAAAAAAAAAATGTAAAATATTAGGAATCCGCCAAAATTAGCTAAATACCATACACAAACCCAAGACAATCGAATCCTAATTCTAATGCCATAGAGGTAAAAAAAAAAATGCAAAACCTAATTAAAGGGTAACTCTACTTTCCTATTCCTATTCTTAGGCCAATTAAAGGGTAACTCTAATTTCCCAATTAAACCCAAGAATTATTAAGTACCAAATCCCCAAATTTTGGAAGAATTCAATACTCCTATCTCTAGGGGATATCAAACCTTCAATAATTACCCAGTTCTAATCCCAACCTCTCTTTCGAGTTAGTTGAAGGATAATACATATTGAACCCATTAATTTGGAACCTAACTCCTAACCCCATTTCTCAAATTCATTAGAAGAGGAGTAGCCAAACAACCAATCCAACATAATAAAATTAGGTAACCATTTATTAGAAGTTAAATCCAACAAATCAAAGGAAGGTAAAATACAAGAATAAATTAGGGTTCTTCCCTTCATAATAAAATTAGAGAAATGCATACATTTTGATAAGAAAAAATAAATAAAAGGGAAAATAGAGAACTCATAGACAAGCCTTTCCTATTTTTCTTCCCAAATCTCCTCCAAATCAACCATTCAATCTTCTTCTTGAGCTTCTCTCTTGTAGTGGGTGATTTTCTCAAATGGTAGCTGCCCCTCTTTGTCTTCATAGCTTCTATTTATAGGCCCAGGAAGCTCAAGAATCATGATTGAATTTGAACAACAGATCTGATCTCTGATACGAACCGGCACCAGTTAAGTGCTTGAACCGGCACCTATTATTTCTAGTTAGTTCATTTTCTTTCTCTGTAATGAATCAGCACCTATTATTGTAGAAAATATTGTTCTTCGTATTCTTTCATTGAAGCTGTCCTTACTTTAGTAAAATCAGTCTTTGGATACTTTTTTATCTCATGAAACCAGTCTTAGGCTTCTCAAAGCCAAGGACCAGTTATAGCTTAGTTTAGAGCAGCGGGTGTATGTTTTGTTAAAGCTATGGACTAGTTATGTATTCTTGAAGCCGGTCCATAGCTTGTTATGGTCCCTCGTGCAGCCGATTCATGGCTTTAACAAGCATAAACCAGTTATTCTTTTGCTTTTTGGTTCTTTTTATTCTTGTACTTCCTCAAACCTCCTTTATACACAAAATATTATACAAATATGGGAATTAGTAGTCATTTAACCATTATTTTACAGCAAATAAATTACATTTCATATAGGAATATGTGTATGATGAGCACTCATCACTCCCTTACACTTAAGCAAATCACTTGTATTCACAAAAATAAAGAATTACTAGTGTACGAACCAAGCAAAAAACATTCGTTCACAAAGACAAGGAATCACTAACTCACAAATAAAATGAAAAATTCTACATAGCATTCTAGGTGAATTAACAAGAACAAGTTAGCATATATGCAATAAGGTCAAAATGGTAGAGAGATTATTTCTTACTCTACCTTAGAATCCATCCCCATACTTACCTATCTAAGTAAATACTATGTATACCTATATATTAAATTAGACATAACCAAGAAAATTAAAAGTTGAATTAAATTAAATTTATTTCACTTAATATTTATAAATTTGTAATAATAATAATAATAACAAAAAGTAAGTGATTATCAAATTTAATATTTTAAGTTTTAATATGTATATGTAGATTATATATTTTATATATTATTTATGCTATATATTTATGGAATATATGTATCTAACATGACCTTCGTTAATTCTTACTTTACAATTTCTTTCACTATTTTCAGCTTAAGCTATGGCGGCGGCAGTGAGGGCAAGGTAGAATCTGACAGAAACTGCTTGTTCACGGCATCTATGAAGGCCATAGGTTCGATTTTAAGGGCAAGTAAACACATAGATGATGCATACGTGAGTCCCAGAAGATCACGTGACAATAGACCCCCTATCTGGTGACAATCCCTAACCTTTGTATTGGCAGGAAATTAATTAGCGTCCTCTCTACTCTTCTCGGAGGAAAAATTTATCAGTTTCCCTCCATTAGGCAGTCAGTTCGATCCCTTTCAACACAGACCCGGCTATGGCCGAAATCGAAACTACAGGTATCCTCGACGAGATTCATGCCATTGTCTCCTATAGACTTCAAGTGGTAACACCACCTTTCCTATTTTTTGCGATTATTAGTAATATAAAGTAAGAAATGTCAATCTTTTTTTTACCCATTATTCTTCAATTAGCCCAAGATTTTGATAAATTTTGAGGGATATTATTTTTTGTTTTTGGTTGTTGTTGCTTTTTGGTTTGGGCCACTGGAATCTCATTTTATTTTCTTTTGGTGCAAGGATTTAGCTTTATTGATCTCAAGTCAGGGATGTGCTTCAAAAGTAATAATTTTGAATAAACAAAGAATTAGCTGTCTTGCAGTTTTTACTTTTGGTAGATGGGCAATTTTAAGATTAAGATAGGGTGCTTTTCCTAATCAATTTTAGTGAAAAGTTTTTTCTTTTTTTAAAGTTACTGAAATGTGTATACCTTTTCAACTGCTACAGCAACAGAGTTAAGTACAATGAATGCTACCACAATGGCATTAATAATTTTATATTAAGTTGAAAATGCTTGTTTCTAAGTTACATATTTTGAGATGGGGATTTGCCACTGGTTTTGGTGAACCAGACTTTTTATAATTGATTGACATATGTAAGGAGTAAAACTTTGTTTGTCAGAGCCCTTTCAAAAGTTTAGCTTGAACCTCGTGAAATATATATTCGTTAATATACTTTTTACTTGTGGTATAGTTTGCTTTTTGAATTTCGCAAAACATTCATATGTACATTCTAACATTGGCGGGTGTGTCTCTTAGATCTTCTATAAATGGTTAAGTTGAAATTTTTTGGTATCATCCAATGTTACAAGAACAATGGTTTGTTGAATGAAATCCTAGATTTATCCCCGTTTTCTATATTTTAATTACTTGTTGCTATCCTCAAGCTACTTCATGAGTTTGTTGGGAAGCACGGAGCTGGGTAATAAGTAGTTTATAGTTTATCTGCCTGATTGAAGAACAATCCTTTGACTTATCATATAAGGCTTGTCTCCCAGTCCAAGCTCGCAAGTTTTTGCTTTCAAAGTTTTCATTTTGTTTCTGGGATCATACCTTTAGACAAATTAACTCTTAGTTTATTATCTACCGAAGAGATTTGTGTGTTTAGTAATTTTAGTTCATAAGTTTCTATGATGCTACACTGTGATGCTGCTATCAACAATCGAGACAAAATGCAGGAAAAATGTTGATCAGTAGCAGATGGAGCTACATGAAAACCTTAATAAACAAAGGGTTTTTGTGAAGTCAAGTTGCCCTGCGAAGTATTTGTGTCATGTTCTCTTGTGTGCTTTTTATGTTTAGCATGTTTTCCATTCATTTCCAAATGAGGCTCTTTTAAAACTCTTATGACTCATAAATTTGAAAAAAATGACCTTTTAGAACTATTCTCTTTTTGGATGTTAAGTAGCTAGAGAGAAAAATAATATTGAAATTGTTATACCTCTAGCAATCTTGACTCACTTTATCAATTTTCTGTATTAATTTGTCTCTATGTCTACATTGTTTCTGGTTCATAAAAATCCTTTTTTCCGTCCATTTCATTATTCATTATTCATTATTCATCTTGCATCATCCAACTGAGAAACGAAGCATTCTGATTTTGCTGCATATATTTTGCTATTCAAGGTAGTTTAGAAAATGATTCTACAATCACTCTGGTAAGTTCTAGGATTTCGTGACTTTTAGTTCTGAGTTGTCATCACTCCAATCTCTATTTTGAAGTTAGAAATATTTATGATTTTTTTGTTTAACCAAGATGTTTATAAGTTGATTATTGTAGTTTACCTTCCCTTTTCCCTTTTGTTTCCCTCTCCTCAATTTTTGTTGTTCTAGTAGCATTTGTTATAATAGTTGGCAAATGAGTTTTCTGTAATTAAAATAGTTCCCATATCATGCTCACAGTAGAAATTCTCCCATTTCTATGTTGAATTCCTCTTACTAATTAGATATCTGGTTGTTTTACTTATCAATTGAATAAAAGATAGCTCAATGGTATAGGAGACTAGATTTTAGCATGGGCACTATCACAGTTGAGATTTGGAAGAACATTATACTATACTTCTTGCTATCCTACTATACAATATATGCTTGTGACCTGCAGATTAAGACAACTGCCCAGTTGAAAGCTGCTTTTGCATTTCTTTCATCTATTGCTTCTGAGAGTTTGAAGGTTGATGAATTCGAACAGGCTGGTGGTGTTGGTATGAGAAAGAATTCATACTTTTTTTTTATTTTAATCATGATTCATGATGGATGCTACTTTGAGATAGTGTTGATCAAAGTCTACAATTGATTGTTCATGTAAATTCTTGCAATCTCCAGTTGGCTGTTTTGTATTTTTTTGGGGGGAAATTTTCCACTGATTTCCATATCTTCACTCTAATGTTGTAAACATTATGTCATCTGCATGTCTATCCTTGTCTTTTGTCAACTAGATTTTTGTGCAATACTGTTGGGGATATGCCCTAGAGTCAATTTGTACTTATACTATTGTCATTATGTTTTATATAATAATATGAGGCTTTCCTTTCCATGAATAGTGAGTTTTGTTTTGTTGGTCATCAAGTACGTGACTTGATAGTAAAACCCTACAATGAATACAATGACTATTCTAAAACTGTCCCTGATCGATTATTACTATTGGAATAATAATAAATTAAGATTAGTATGTTTGTGACTTGATGGCTATGTTTTACTGGCCATGGATATTTGTGATATCGAGTCAAGACATAAATAAATGTTAGAGAACATTGTATTGGACATGACCCACTGTGAGAGTACTTCATGGAATATGTCATAAGTACTTTCTAGCCATAATAATATTGAAAGTCCTTCGACCTAAATACATCATAGTTTCCTACTTGATAAATTCTGTATTTTGACATTGTCTAAAGTTGTCTT
This sequence comes from Voacanga thouarsii, assembly GCA_026120185.1. NCBI lineage: Eukaryota > Viridiplantae > Streptophyta > Magnoliopsida > Gentianales > Apocynaceae > Voacanga > Voacanga thouarsii. The sequence continues at coordinate 65,948 of JANUWF010000826.1, read as the reverse complement.
TAACCAGATAATAAATTAGACTGCTGTTGGATATAGAATAAATCAATGAGAGGAATATGATTGATTGTGAAGGAATTTGTCCCTCTCAATTATGGGAGAGATATCCATGGGCCCCTTGATAAGTTAGACTGTTAAAAATGCATGGCCGTGCTCAAATATATCAATCTAAGATATTGATATCATTTGTTTGAACAGTCTACTATGAAATCAAGAAATAATTGATTAAGCTTAATAAGGATGACATGCTCCGTGCCTTATGCTTAATCTGGATATCGTGTGACAAAAGGACTAAATATAAAATTATGGTTTGGTTCAAAGAGATAACCGATCTTCATTTAACCTGGATAGTTATAATATTTTGCTAGAAATCGCTTATAACTTGTGGGCCATTTAAATATGATTTAGGCACACTGCCAGTGTTAAATGAACTTATAGGGTCACACAATAAGCGAACTTGTTAGGTTATTTTTTTGGTGACCAGGTTCGATGAATCTGGAAATATGTCTAAGTTAATCGTACTTAGAAAATTTACCAGATACAATGAATCTGGAAATATGTCCACATTCGATATATCTGGATGATGTCCAGATTATAAGAATCTGACTCGCTAAAATTAATTAGTTAAATTACCGAGATAATGGCAGAATCTTATCATATAAGTTTTAATTTAATTTGAATTTAAATTAGAATATGATAAGATATTATTAGGGTTGGACTCTAAGAGGTTCGGGGGTTTTTAAGAAAACCCTAGCCGTCTTTTCAATAATCCAATTTTTTTCGGTTGAGAACATTCGTGCCATTCTCTACCAGAAAAGAAAAAAAAAACCTCTCAAACCCTAGGCGCTAGCACTCCCCGGGTATCGAGTGAGTTCGCGGTGTGTATCTGATAGAGGACGTTCGCATACTGCAGCGTCTGGTGATTGTTCGAGTTGAACGTACAACAGCGCAATCAGAATCGAAGGATTTCGATTACAGCAACCAGAGGTAATTCTTAAACCTTAGATCTTCTTAATCATTTACTTGGGTCCTCGTGAGGGATTCGTGGATGTTTTTCGCGTTTAGGAGTCCACGAATTCTAACAAATACATGCACCTGTGCACACACACGCAAAAAAATATCAAAGATTGCCTAGATTCTTTTGTACTCCATTAGTTGTCAACTTGCTTGAGTAGATTTTTGGATTTATTTCAGCGTCTACTTCTTAGATTGCTTAGATTTTTCCCTGTGTTTGTTTTTAATACTAATACTAAGGAATAGATTTTAATCAGTAACTCTAGTTATGAGGTCTCGGTTAAATACCAAATCTCTCTCTTTCACTTTCAATTATAATCGTGCTCTTGAAAGGGTTGAAGAGTTTGGGGATACATATTTTTTATTTTAGAAAGGAAAATATTCCATTTTCATTTCATTGTTGACAAGGGCTCTTTCATTTCCTCTTATGCTTCCATATTTGATATCTCTCACAAATATCTCTAGTCCATACAAGGAGCTAATGATCAAGAAGAATGATAGATCAACTGACCAACGATCAGATCTCAGAGTTCAAGGAGGCTTTCAACCTTTTTGACAAGGAAAGAAATGGTATTATGCTATCCTAATGCAACCCTATTGGATGATTTTGATTTTGTTGTGTTGATATATATATGATGTTAATTCTTCATTTAGAAATTTGGATTTTGATTTCTTGTCAGTAGATCTAATTTCGTGCTTTTTTGGGTGTTACTTTTGTGGGTTTGATCTTGGTTTCATTGAGCAGAAATAGATTAGATCACTGCAGCATGTGTGTGTGGGAGATTATGTGAATGATTTTTAGTGGATGATTCGATTTTTGTGTTCAGATTTGATTTGGTATTTGTTTATATCTATGGGTTTCTTTTGTTTTTCTGTGGTACTCATTCTTGATTTGGTCGATTGATAGATAAGATGTATTGTTGGAGATGGACTACTATTCCACCTCTACAGGGGCATGAGAATTTGAATTTCTTTAATTTAAGTTTAGAGCTGAGGAAATCAAATGGAATCATAGTCATGAGAAACCATTTATATCTTAGATCAGGATTTTGGATCTTCTTAAAGAAAGTAAAAATCAAGGAAAAGGTGCAAGGAAAATACATTGTAAACTTGACAGATCAACTGTTTTCAATCATTTCATTGAAACTCCTTTTTCTTTTTATATATTTTTTAAGTAATCGAATAGATTATTTTCTCTTCTATTCTATCAAGTAATCCTTCACTTCCAAATTTGGAAAGTTTAGCAAATTTCTAGCAGTAGCTCTCCTTGGGGTTTAACTTGTTCTTTAGAACTTCCTTGTTGCTCATTGAAAGTGGATCTTTTGAAGGTTTTAATTGGGATCTCCTGGAAGAGAGGGGATGGGGGAAATCTTCCGAAGCATTTGCTTTAGTCTAAATTCGGAAATTTGCAAGCATGTGTAAATCTGGATTTTGTTGTTCTAATATATTATAAATTCCAAAAAAAATAACATTAAAATACTTAGCATCTTGATTGTATGACATGATAAATAGAACCCAAAACAGAGTAATTATAACCCAAAATAGAGTTTTTTAGAAAAAGACATGTCTACTATTGAACTTGTAGCTAACTCCACAAAGCATCTTGTACAAGGCTATGGTTTGGTTTTTGTTTGCCGAAACTAAACAAAGTGTAGGTTTTTTGCTGTAGTTTTTGTTAACGAGTTTACAATAAGACATTAAAGGTATTCTATCACTTGATAATTTAGACTTCATATGCTCATTTTTAGTGCTTGGGACATTTGGTTAATCTCTGGACTTGCATAAACCCTGGAGGTTTAAACTTGTGGTGAGGTTACAAAAATTGTACAACAACAACAACAAACTGAGTCTTAGTCCCAAGAAAATTGTGGTCAGCTACATGAACCAATACCAGGTTACGTGTGTTCATCTATATGAATATTCTCTTTCTACTTCCTTCAATCGACTATCATACATTCATCCAAATCTAACAATGACATATCTCTCCTAATCACCTCTATCCATGTCGTTTTAGGCCTACCTCTTCCAATGTCTAACATATCCTGCCTCATTCTCTCAATCCTCGTAACATGCCCATCTCTCGGTCTTCTATGTACATGTCCAAACCAATGCAAGTAGTTTTCTTTCATCTTCTCCTCAATAGATGACACTCTCACCTGTTCTCTAATGGTCTCATTTCTGACTCTATCCTTTTTAGTATATCCACTCATCTACCGTAATATACGCATCTCAGCTACTTTCATTTTGTGAATATGACACCTTTTAACTGCCCAACATTCCGTGCTATATAGCAAGGTAAGTCTTATAGCTGTTCTATAGAACTTTCCCATTAGGCTCAATGGTGTACTACGATCATATAGGATACCAGTTGCGCTCCTCCATTTCAACTAACCCGCCGTAACTCAGTGTGCAACGTAGCCATCGAGCTCTTCGTCTTTCTGAATAATAGATTCTAGTATCAGAAGTAATCAGTTACCGGTATATCTCTACCATCCAAAGTTACACACTGAGCTATATTTCTGCTACTACTGAACTTGCATTCCATATACTCTGTTTTACTCCTACAAATTCTAAAGCCCTTTCCAATGTCTGTCGCCACAACTCCAATTTAGCATTTACACTGACTTTAGTCTCATCAATCAATACAATATCATCAGCAAACAACATACACCATGGCACAGCCTGCTGTATAGTCCAAGTCAACTCGTCCATAACAGCCGCAAAGAGGAAAGGGCTAAGCGTTGATCCTTAATGTACCCCAATAGTAATAGGAAACTCCGTAGTCACTCCGACGCAACTCCTTACACTTGTACATGCACCTACATATTTATTTTTAATGAGAGTAATATACTTTAGCGAGACACCTTTCTTGGCCAGCACCCATTAAACTACTTCTCTAGGAACCTTATCATAGGCTTTCTCCATGTCAATAAATATCATATGTAAATCTTTCTTTCTTTTCCTATAATATTCAATCATCTACCGCAATAAATGAATCACCTTATAGTGGAACTCCTAGGTATAAAACCAAATTGATTATCTGAAATCTGTATAATGCCCCTTAACCTCTGTTGAATCACTCTCTCCTAAAACTTCATAGTATGACTCATGAGTTTAATCCCACGGTAATTGGTACAATCTTGGACATCCATTTTATTCTTATACAAAGGAATCAGCGTACTCTTCCTCCACTCCATAGGCATCTTATTAACTCTATACATTTTGTTGAACAGACTAGTAAACCACGCAATACCTATCTCGTCTAAACATTTTCAAACTACGATCAGTATACCATCTGGGCCCACTACCTTTTTTGGTCTCATCCTTTTGAGGGCCTCTCGAACTTCATGTTTCTGAATACGACAAATACATGTACGGTTAACCTTTTCATTTGAAATCGCAAAGCTACCCACACTCGAAACTTGAACTTGATTCCCATTAAATAACTTATCAAAATATGACCTCCATCTTTCCTAGATTTCTTCATCTTTAACCAAATTTCTGTGGTTTTCGTCCTTCACACATTTCACCATACTGATATCTCTCATCTTCTTCTCTCCGAAACGTGTCATTCTATATATATACTCATTTTCCCATCTTTAGTATCTAGCTTTTTATATAAATCCTTATAAACTGTGGATCTTACTTTTCTAACAGCTTCTTTAGCTTTTCTTCTCACGATCTTATATTTCTCAAAATTCTCAATACTCTTGCACTTTCTTAAGTTTCTATAGCACTCTCTTTTACTCCTTACGGCTTCTTTCACTTCGTTGTTCCACCGCGACACGTCCTTGTTTAGTGGTACTCTTTCTTTAGATTCACCAAGCACTTCTTTAGCTACTGTTCTGATATATTGAGCCATCTTTCTCCACATAGTATCTGGATTCGAATCTATATTACAAGACCAGTCATCTTCTTTAACTACTTATCAACAAAGGCTGTTCTTGCATCTCATTGTAGCTTCCACCACTTGATCATAGAGTCAACTCGATGATTTCGCTGCTTACCATTTTTCCTAAAATTAAAATTGAGGACCAACAGCTTGTATTGTATAATTACATTCTCACATAGAATAACTTTACAAAAATTGTATTCAAATTAATTCAGGGTAAAGTTGCATTCTCTTTTAATCTTTTTTTAGCTTAGGTAATTTCCTTGCTTATAGTAAATCTTCATTTTCTTGCTAATTTTACCTTAATTATGATGAATTGTTGTTTTTTGAGGGATTTTGCTGATTTTGCTGAAGGACTGTGAGGAAAAATCCCAATCATAATCAATAGAAGAAGGAACCCCAAAAGAGAACCTGGCATGGTCTCCTCTTCTAATGGCTTATCTGGAAGAAGACACAGGAGCAATAGTCTTAGAAATCCTCTAGGTGGAGAACATTTTTTCTTAGATCTATCGTGTATAATTTTACTTTTTTTTTTTTTTTTGTACGAAAAGAATCTAATACCTTGATTTTTGGTTTCTTCAGATGAAGATGGACGGCTCGATGAATTACAAGAATCTATTTAAGGGAAGAGTGAGGAAATATCGAGAACGGGATCAAGATCGAGAAAGGAACAAAGAAAGAGATAGGGATAGGGAATTAGTGTCTTATAGTTATTGCCATTCTTATTATTTATGTATACCAACAACAATGCAAACAAGTGTTGTGACATTCGTGTGACAAAAATTACGTGATATTTTTATTTTCTTCATGAATAAATGAATATTTAATTTATATTTTGTGACGGTTTATGTTGTTTGGTGATGTTCTTTTTTAATAATGAGTAATGAAAATTACGCTACTCATTTATGTGATGTTTTTCATTTGTGTCATGAATAGTTGAATATTAATATCATATTTTCTGAAGATTTATGTTGTTCAGTGACGTTTTTTTCTAATAATATGTGATAAAAATTACGCCACCTATTCGTGTGACATTTTCATTTTTGTTATTAATATATAGTTGAAAATTTACTTATATTTCATGACAATCTATGGTATTTGGTGATATTATTTTTAATAATAGGTGACAACAAATATGTCACCTATTAGTGTGACATTTTTATTTTTGTTATGAATAGTTGAATATTTAATCCATATTCCATGACGATCTAAAATATTTTGTGACAATTCATAAGTCATTTTTTGATGAAATTAAACATCACAAAGGCATAGTTATAACGTGACGTTTTTATGAAATGTTATGTATTATTTATCAATTTGTGACAAAAATATGCATATCATCACCAAATATCTTTAGTGATGGTGAAAAGTTGACAATCAACATAACAATATAAAAAAAAGTCATAAAATATTATGTATGATGAAAATTAAATATTATGTGACGTCAATGGGTGTGTCACTAATCGTTAATTCCAGTGTAGTGAGTTAGGATTAAGCGACTCACTTAAGTCTCATGACTTACAAAAAGTATAAACATTACAAGTGTTATAATTCTTTATAACAATTCATTACACTTTGATACAACATTACAGTAAAACATTTCAATTTGGAATAGCAAAGTAGAATCCCTTCATTGTTCATTATTTTTTTTATATAGGAACACAGTTATAATGGTTTTGACTTGAATGCTATTTTTGTATCCTTTGTATTTTTGCTTTTTGCTCTTTTCTTTTTCTTCTTGCTTTTATTCTCTCCTTTTCTTTTCTTTTCTTTTCTTTTCTTTTTCACATCACAAGTTGTTTTTTGTCATAGGATATGCACTTTGCATTCCTAGAACCTTTTGTCTCCTCACTCCGGTAGGTGCATTGAGCAATTTACCTCTTGCTCCTATTTGCTTTTACAAAATGGAGTACGAAATATACAATTAAAGGTTTATATGATACAACACACAAAATAAATAAATAAATGAATGAAATGGAATTGTCACGAAACTATAGATAAGTCAACAATCCACAATCTATATTGCATCACACCATTCTAATCCATTCTCAAAGAATCAAACTTTACAACATTTTCAAAGGTATAAACAAAGTCAATTTACTTCTCAAAACTTAGTTTATGTAATGCCCAATTTATAAGTGTATATAAAATCAACTCTCCTAGAAAACTTTTAAATTGAATTCCCAAGCTAAAAGATAAATAATAATTCCACCAAACTAACACATTTCAACATATATACCAAAAAGTCTTGAAAGTTAACCAAAAAATGCAAAAAAAAAAAAATTGAAAAACATTTAGTCCAAATACAAAAACAAAAAATAATAATAATAAATTTGAGCCCAAAATAAGAAAATACCCAAAATCATTAATAAAAAATTGCAAAGAAAACTCAACCCCCCTCCCACACTTAAATGGGACAATGTCCTTATTTTCTAAAATATATGATACAAAATAACAAAATAGGAAGGAAAGGGTAACTAATACTCCTCCAAAATGTTGAAACTTATTGCCCAAGACATAGTTGACTCAAAAATTAGATGAAGAAAGAGACATTTCCATTATCTAAAAGATGATGAAGAACTAAAAAAAACAAAAGTAAAACACGAGTAAAAATTTTAGCAAGGAGATAACAAAATGAATCATAAAAAATAAAACAAAAAAAGCAACAAAAAATTATCGGCGTTATTTTAAATGTAATAATAGGCGTTGGTTTGTTCCTGTTCTTGAAAAATAAAAACAAAAGCATATAGTACAGAAAAGCCAAAATGATAACAAAGATACAAACAAGAAGAACACATATATACACCAAGTATTATAATCAAACTATAAAAACAACTAATAAGAATAAAACCAAACCCAAAACATCTATTACTCTAATAACACTACAACAACAAACATGTATGTACACTCTTCTTATACAAATGACCCAACAATAGATATCCACTTACTAAGTTCTTTATCACTCTTAAGAGTAATTATAATATTCTCAACTCTCATATTATACCATTAAGCACATTCGTGATCATTAAAGTAAATAAAATGAATTGAAGACTCAAAAGATTATTTGAAAGAAATTCAAAATATTTTTACAACAACAACTACTAATTAATGCTACAAACTTCAAATATCAAAAAAAGGTCTCCAACTAATAAAAATTAATATCCACACTTACAATAACTACTATACAAAATGTTCACTAAACTCAACAAGTCTCATATCAAACAACAACATTTCACCAAACATAACACAAACTATACAAGTCCACCAACTCCTCAATACATTCACCACTACTACAATTTACTTTCTTAACCTTCACCAAGTATAATACAACAACAAAAAACAATACTACCACTAGAAGGCTACAAGAAAAACCAATAACAATAGCAACCATTAACAAAACACTACTATACTACAATCAACTATAATAACAATTATATAACAAATTCTTCTCAATTAGTAGCCATCTACAACAATTCTTTCATCCTACAAGAACAAATACAACTATAGAATACCAAATTCTCCAACCAACAACAATAACCTACAGCAATATCAAGAATAACAATACAACAAAGAGTATTGATACAAACACAGAGACTGAATAAAATTTATTTATTGCAAATAACTAAGAATAAAGAATTAAAACAATTTACAACATGCTACAAAATAGTTAGTGCTTTGCAAATATATACAAGTAATTACACAGAATGATTAGGAATATTTACAATTATGCACATGGCTAAATAAATAAAATCCCAACCTTCATGATATTATCCTTAGTTCCCTGCAATAGCAGCAAAAACTTGATATGCAATTTCAAGTGTGGAAAATATCAACGAATCCACAAAAGCAAGTTTTAAATTTAAAATGCCAAAACACTTAAAACACACAATTTGGCAAGCCTACCCATCACGTAGTATAAAGTTTAAAGACAAGTATTGAAGATCCTCTAGAAATGAATAAATGTACTATTACTAACTCTTCTTCTATTATTTAGCTAAACAATTTAATAGAATACACTAATTGCGACAGGTGAACCTAGAGAATCAACACAACCCCAAATAAGATTGGCCATGAAAAAATCAAGGGTAAGAAAGAAATTGAAAGACATGTAAAATGTTAAGAATCTCCCAAAATTAGCCAAGTACCATACACAAATTCAAGACAATCGAATCCTAATTCTAATACCATAGTGGTCACAAATGCAAAACCTACTCTCTCTTGAGTCATGGATTCTCTATTCTTAGGCCAATTAAAGGATATCTCTACTTCCCTAATTAAATCCAAGAAGCATTAAGTACAAAACTCCCAAGTTTTGGAAAAATATAATACCCTTATCTCTAAGCGATATTAAACACCCATTGATTATCAAGTTCTAATGGTCAACCTATGTCTTGAGTTAGTCAAAGGATAACACACATTGAACCAATTCATTTGGAACCTAACTCTGAACCCATCTGTCGAATTCATTAGATGAGGAGTAGCTAAACCACGAATCTAACACAATAAAATCAAATAATCATTCATTAGTTAAAATCCAACAAATCAAAGGAAGGTAACATACAAGAACAAAATAAGGTTCATCCATTCATACTATAATTGGAGAAATGCATACATATTAACAAGAAAAGATAAAGAATAGGGAAAATGAAGAACTCATAGACAAGCTTTTCCTATTTTTATTCCCAAATCTCCTCCAAATCAACTATTCAATCTTCTCCTTGAGCTTCTCTCCTCTAGTAGGTGTTTTTCTCTCATGGTGGCTCCCCCTCTCTGTCTTCATAGCTTCTATTTATAAGCCAAAGGAACTCCTAGAAATCATGGTTAAATCTGAACAATAAATCGAATTTGCGATATGAACCAGTGCTTGCTAAGTGCTTGAACTGGCGCCTGTCATTTCCAATGAATTCATTTTTTGTCTCTATAAAGAACTAGCACCTAATATTGTAGTGAACTGGTGCCTATTATTACAGAAAAAATTATTCTTCGAATTTTTTCAATAAAGGCGACCCTTACTTTGGTAAAATCGGTCCTTGGCTACCCCTTTCTCATGAAGCCAGTCCTTGGCTTCTCAAAGCCAAGGACCGGTTATAGCTTTGTTTTGGAGTAACAAGCCGTGGACTGGTTATTTATTCTTGAAGCAAGCCATTGACCGGTTATTCTTTTGCTTTTTGGTTCTGTTATTCTTGTTCTTCCTCAAAACTCCTTCATTCAATTCTACACAAAACAATATATAAATATGAGAATTATTAGTCATTTAGCCATTATTTTATAACAAATAAATTACAATTTATATAGGAATTATGTGTATGATGAGCACTCATCACGAAATATGAATGATTTTTTATTACATTGTGAATGATATTTAGAAATGGATATAGGAGTTTTGGATTTTGAAATTTTGGAAAAAAGTTATGGTTTTAGAGTTTTGGTTGGGTTGAGACTTGGGAAAATGTACTTCAAACGATCTGGAACAATTTTTGGAAATAAATTTAATTATTCCATACAAGAATAGTGAACTCTTGAACTGTTAAATTAGAATAGTGAACTCTTGAACTGTTAAATTAATGATATTGAGATCTCAATGGGCGAAGCTATAGGACTAGCTTTCATTGGTGTCTCCCAAAAGCTGTCTTTTTTCCAAACAGGGCAATAGTCCTAGTAGCTTAGCACGGTCCTTAACTAGCAACACTATCTCGAAAGGGAGTCAGAAGACGGATGTAGGACATTCAGTTTGATTTGTCTGAGGGAGATGGTAGGGCATTCCCTCAGAAAGGATGTACACCCGACCTACTTATTTGGCATTGTATATGCTGTCACGAAATATTTAACATATCATCAACACATTAATACTGTACGCATATCTTAATGATACGCGAGATATGACATCATGATGGGTTCAACCAGGAATGCTTCCATCTTATCAAATCCTAAAGCTATGTCTACAACCTTTCCTGTAAATGAAAACTGTTAAAAATATTACAATTAAAGGTAATACTTTGGGATTCTTATAGACAAAATAACCTCAATATTCTTCAAGGTAAAATGAAAATGGAATACTATTTTTGTCTCGAAGTTCCCAGCCGGTCCAACACCGTGAATATCGTGCAATTAAGGTATCATTGAAAGATGTTCAGTTATGCATTATCGAATTTCCTGTGTTGAGTGAAATTGGTATTCATAAGAAAGATGAATTTTTTGTGTTTCAAATATGTAAAAAAAAAAAAAAAGAAACAAGAAGAAAGTCGAATGTGTTAAGGCAAATTCCACTTACATGTTGGAGCTTTGATGTGCTGTAAGGCTGTAGGCAGGGTTCTTGCTATTGCAAAGGTTTGTGATTTCATTAATCTTGAGAGGTATGTTTTATTAATTTCTTTTTCTCCTATTACAGTTTAATCCTACTTGTTTAAGGACACAAGGACATTTCTCTTTGTCAATACTAATTTTAGAGTATAGTGTGTTGTATGAAATTATTATAATTTTTAACTTGTGTTCATGTGTGTTCATAACCTTCATAGGTAACGCATAAGTGTGCACTTAGGGCAGTTATGAACTATTTGCTTTTTTTAAGCACTTTATTTTTAGTCCTAAAGAAAGATAGAATCAGATGAATTGTTAAAAGAAAGTGCTTTAGTTTTTATTTAAATTGTATGTAATACAAGGAAAAGAATAAAAAAGTATATTAGGAAACAAATAGGAGAAGCTGTGCTCACACTTGACAAATTTGGGGCTCCACATATTCCATCTTCTGGTGATGGAAACTGTGTTCAGGGAGAAATATTTCACCCATGATAACAGTTGGAAGTTATCCTTTAGAATTGGAGTCCGTCAATGTAATTTCTTCGACGTAGTTTTATAGAGTAGTTTTGGTTGGTTGTCTATTTGTTTGATGTCTAATAACTTCTTGTATTTTATCAATACTAATTTACTAAAGAGAAAAAGAAAACTTAAGAAACAGTGTTTGTAAATAGATTGTTTATTGTAGTTACAGGTAAGAGTGCTGTGCTTTTAGTTATAGAATAGATCCTGGACAAAGTCCAACAGTTAATTAAATACATTTATAGTTCCTATGTAAATAGATTGATCAATGTAGTTAGAGTGAAGGATGCCTACGTGCATGCATAGAGAGTAGCATTTTATTCTTTATCTCAATCCTTGAGATTTAATAATATCGATTGCATTCTTTCTATTTTTTCTGAATTTGTTTCGACATCATATAAGGTAGAAATGAAAGTGTTAAAAAAAGGAAGAGAATTTTGAAGCTTCCCAAAGATTCTTCTTCTCTTGTGTTGCTTCAAGTTATTGCAAAATAAGTAATTAAGGACACTTCACTTTGTGAGGTAATAGTTTTATCTAATTTTTCGGTTATTTTCATTCAGTAATGGATGTTTATAGGTATGCATTGAGATATAGGTTGGAGAATATGTGTGGTTATTCATTAAAAGAGGATATGTTTTATTTAGTATGGAAACTTTAGTTTCAAAATTTGCTGTGTAACGCTTTTGATAACATTTTATGCTGTGTAATACTTAGTATAATTGTTTCAATTCATTTTAATTCCATACTACCTATTTCCCCCTTTTTACAGTCTACGGCACACGGAATTTCTTTGAAAAGTTCTTGGAGCTTAGAATTTCAGAGTTCTTTGAAGTTTTAACTCCAATAAACATTTCTTGACTATGGCAATTAATGTGCTTTCTTGATCTGTCTTGAACTTTTTTGGGTTATTTATCTTTCTTTTTTTCTTTTTCTTTTTTTGCTAGCAATGTTGGTTTTAATTGAATTTTTAGATTCGTTGGAAAATATGTGGGGCTTCGTGGATTCATTGGAAAAAAATGTGGCTTTTACAAACACATTATTGTTTCTTTGCTTTTCTATCCTCTGCAAAAATTGCTATTATGATGGTTGTTTCGTTATCTGCTTTCTGGGTTTATCTAGATGAACGATGAAAGCAATTCAAAGAGAACGAAAGAGACTCATTAAGGTGAAGCTGGCTGAACTTTGCTTTCAATCCACCTTAAAATTAACAAATGAATACAACAAAAATTTAATACAAAAATAGTTTCAAAATAATTTATACATGTAATCTTAACGTCGAGGATTATACCATCCACTGTTACATTTATACAAAATAAGGTTGATCTTAAGATGTCTCAGGCGAGTAGTATGGAACAATTGAATAAGATACTTTGAAATTTCTTATAATTTTACATACCATAACAAAACTTATACTATCTCTACAGCAGTCTTTAAAAATAAAAACGCCTAAACATTTTAAGACCATGATCTTTTAAAGAAAGAAACATTTTTATCATTCGTATACTGTCATGTCAAATAGTAAAAAAATAGTTTATGCAATTCCTTAGGACTTAAGGGCTATTTTAAGTTAGCTGGTGTTTTATTTCATCTGAAATCATTAATCAATTCAAACTCAATATTTGGTGTTATTGTTATTATCATTTTGTCTTTTTGTCCCCCTTGTTTGGGCATTGTACATGATTCTCAAGGGGTTATAAGCATGTTCATAAAAGCTTCATTCTCTCTCTCTTTCTCTCTCTTGACATGGTATTTAACAACAATATAGAAGAGTGAAGAATTATGGAATCAGGGGGAAGAATACATTAAATCACTTATTCTCCTGCTGAGGATAACATTAGCTTTTAGCTAAGGCCTAACAGAGAACTCATAGATATTTTTCCTCTCAAAAACTCTTCCTTTGGCATTATAGTTGAAGGAAATTCCTTGTGGTTGACCGCATCTGTAAAGTCTTGTCCATCCAAAGTAAACCCCGAGTAAGGTTGGTACACAATTCCTCTTTTACCTTGATTATTCTTCACTCTAGTGGAAGTGTAGAAATGCATGGTTGGTGCGGTTATCCGAAACTTGATTATTCTTCCCGACTTTTTCTCATGTACAATGGATGCAAGCTTAAGTGCAGTATCATTCTTAAGGACGTAATTAATCGCATATGCATTTTTCACTCTCTTTGCATTATTTTCTATGATATGGGGTTTGAGAAATGTTTCCACTAAGAAGAATAATACTTCTTCTCCTTTTTTTTATTTTTCAATACATTTCTGTACATATCGGATGGTTCTTATACTAGTACAAGATATTCTATTTTGAAATACAAATCTATTACAATCTATTTTGATTCTAATTGATTTCCACTGACCTTTGATAAGGGGATGTAGTTCCCTAATTCCCAGGAGCTTCTCACGCTAACACTCCCCCTCAAGTTGGTGCGTAGATATCTATCATGCCCAACTTGCTCAGTGAGTTATGAAAACTTCTGCTACACACAGCTTTAGTTAGGATATCTGCTAGTTGGTCTTCTGACTTCACAAAAGGAAATCGAATGATCTTTCTTTCAAGATTCTGCTTGATGAAATGTCGATCAACCTCCATATGTTTAGTTCGATTATACTGAACTGGATTATGAGAAATATCAATGGCTGCTTTGTTGTCACAAAACAAATTCATCTCACCCCTAGAAGGGAAACCAATCTCACATAACAGGTTTTTGAGCCAAAGGGGCTCACACAACCCTTTTGCCGTTCCTCTAAATTCTGCTTCTACACTCGATAAGGCCACCACCTTTTACTTTTTACTTCTCCATGTAACAAGATTCCCACCAACAAATATGAAATAGCCTGAGGTTGATTTCCTGTCTAAAATATTTCTAGCCCAATCAGCATCTGTATAGCCTTTAATATTTAAATGACCATTCTTGGAGAACAAGATTCCTTTCCAAGGTGAGGACTTTAAGTATCGCAGAATCTGGACTTCAGCATTCATGTGATCCTCACTGGGATAGTGCATAAACTGGCTAACTACATTGACTACATAGGCAATGTCAGGCTGTGTATGGGATGAGTAGATTAGCTTACCAACTAGCCTCTTATATCTACCTTTGTCTATTGGCACTTGGTTCGGGTACTCCCTAAGTCGGTGATTCTGAATTATAGGTACATCAGCCGGATTGCAGTCTAATAACCTAACTTTAGTTAACAAGTCTAGCACATACTTCTGCTGAGACAGAAATATCCCTTGTTTGGATCGAGCGACTTCAATTCCTAAGAAGTACTTGAGTCCTCCCAAATTCTTCATCTCAAATTCTAAGGCCAGCTGTAATTGAAGTCTTGCTATCTCATCTAAATCATCCCCTATAATAATCATGTCATCAACATAGACTATTAAAGCTGTTATCTTGCCTCCTTGATGTTTCAAGAATAACTTATGGTCTGAGTTGCTTTGTCGAAAGCCATACTTCTTCATTGCTACACTCAATCTTCCAAACCAAGCTCGAGGTGACTGTTTCAACCCATACAGGGTTCTTTGTAATTTGCAGATGACCTTCTTATCAGAGTTTGCCATATATCTAGGTGGGATATCCATGTAAATTTATTCTTCAAGATCACCATGAAGGAAAGCATTCTTTACATCAAACTGATGTAATGGCCAGTCAATATTTTCTGCAAGAGACAATACCACTCTAATTGTGTTCAATTAGCCACGGGAGAGAAGGTTTCTTGATAGTCCACTCCTTATGTTTGTGTGTATCATTTAGCCACCCCTTGCTTTGTATCTTTCGACAGATCCATCTGCTTTGTATTTGACTGAAAACACCCATTTACACCCTACTGTCTTTTTCCCTTCCGGTAGTGTGACAAGAACCCACGTCTTATTTTTCAATAAGGCTTCCATCCCTTTCTTCATGGCTTGAGTCCACTTAGGGTCCTGCAATGCCTCTTCCGCATTCATAGGAATGTGATAGGATGAGAGATCATCTACAAAATGTTTCAATGGTTTAGGTAGCATTCCAGTGGACATATAGTTGGCAATAGGATACTTAGATCGTCGTTCTTCCACCTCAGGAGAGTACCGATTTGGAGGCATCCCGCAGTTGTGCCTGTGAGGTAATTTATAGGCAGTGGTAAGAGCAATAACATCTATGACACTGGAGTGTTGGTGATTAATAGGAGTGATTAGAGGACTTACCTCAATGACATTCTCAGGAGATGGGTCAGTGCTCTTCATTTCTTATGGTATTAACATCATTCTCTGAGTCTATCAAAGGATATAAATTCAGATTATTAGCTCCTGGTCACTCGTATCTCATCCAGTTCACCTCTTCACCAGAACTCTCCCCCTGAAGATGGGAACGAAAGATCTTCGCATCAAAGAACATGACAGATTCAAGCAACGTAGCATCCATAGTCACATATGTCCACTTATGAACGGGGTCATAGCACCGATATCACTTTTGATGCGAGCCATAGCCTAAGAAGACACACTTGACAACGACGAGGATCAAGTTTTGTACGCTGGTCCCGGTGAAGGTGCACAAATGCAACACACCCAAAAATACAAGGTGGCATCATCGAGATGGAGGGTAAGGGGACAAAGTGAGATAACACCTAAAGAGGAGTTTGCATGGCAAGAACTGTAGAAGATATTCGGCTGATGACATAAACAGCATGCGCAACCGTATCTATCCAATAGTGAGGAGGCAGATGAGCCCCAATAAGAAGAGCTCTAGCAATCTCTAGAATATGCCAATTTTTCCGTTCAGCAATTCCATTCTGTTGGGGAGTTTGTGAATAGGAGGTCTCTTGGATCATTCCATGCTAGCGAAGAAAGTCACTGAATCGAGTGTTCACATATTCACCACCATTATCTGAACGAATAACTCGTGGTGTGGTGGAATATTGTGTGCAGATTAGTTGATGAAAAGATTGGAAGGTAGCAAAGACTTCAGCCTTATGTTTCAACAAATACAACCATGTCATGCGAGTACAATCATCAACAAAAATCACAAACCATCGATAGCCATACTCATTAGATTTGGGGGATGGTCCCAACACATCAGTATAGATCAAGAAAAATGGAATGGTACTTTTATTAGAACTCAAAGGATAAGTAGCTCGATGACTCTTAGCCAAAATACAAGTTTCACACTTAAACTGAGAAACCTTTATGTCAGAAAAGAGATCAGGTAACGCATGCTTCAAGTAGCCAAAAGATGGATGTCCTAACCGATAATGCCATAACCAAATTTACTCCCTGTGGAGCTTATTCTATTGAGCAGTGTGACATGCTTTATCCATGTTGATGTCCTTCAAGAAGTAAAGTCCCCCCTTCTCAATACCACGCTTGGTGAGAACATCCTGAAGAAGGAAAGCATCAGAATAAATGATTACAACACAGTTTAAAGCTTTGGTAAGTTGACTCACAGACACTAGTTTATGAGAAAGAGACGGAACAAGGAGAGTATTAGATAGAGATAGGCCAGATGTCACCATCACAGTACTCAGCCTCGTTACGTGGGAATACTTTCCATTAGCATTCACAATGCTTGTCCATCTTGGTGTGGATTGGTACAAGAAATCTCTTTCATCATAGGTCATGTGATCAGAGGCTCCCGAGTCAAGAATCCATTGGCCATGAGTATTCTCAATATCATATTTCGGTAGATTCATACCTGAGGTTACATTAAGATTTGCAATTGTGCGGACATTATATGCCCGAGCTGGAATTAAAGAAAGAGTCATATCCCTGGTCGCAATTGAACCTTGACTCGTAAGCCCTTGTTCATTCATACTTGTGTCATTATTCCTTCCAAGCATTCTACTTCTTTCGTGCCTATAATTCATGCCACCACTCAGGGTAACCATGGACCTTGAAATAAGTCTCCCGAGTATGCTTAGATCCTCCACAGTAAGAACATTACAGGTCATGCGATGTATTCTTGGACTTGGGAATAGATTTCATATTAGAAGGAGGGGTTGTTGAAGGATTTTCAATCCTCAAACTTTTGGAGGCTAACACTGCACCTGATGGTTCCTCCAAGGTGGTTCCCATCATTACTACTTGTCGCACAGCTTCTCGCCGAACATGGGCATAAGCCTACTCTACTGTTGGGAATAGCTACATCTATAGAATATCCCTCCGAATATTGTCTAGACTATCATCCAAACCATCCAAAAATATATATACTCGATCCTCTTGTGATATACTATTATAACGTTGGATATCAGCGGGACATTGCATTGGATTTGGCCTTCAGAAGTCAATTTCCCACCAGAATCCCTGTAGAGTGTTGAAGAATTTGTCCAATGACCCACCTTCTTGTTTGAGACGTGAGACCCTACGTCGAAGGTCATATAGTTGAGAGGCATCACTCCCATCAAAATATGTTGTTGCTATGGAATACCACACCATCTTTGCCATAGAAAATGAGGTGAAGTTCCTAATCAGTGAAGGATCTATGGAGTTAATGAGCCATCCTTTTACTATTGCATCATCAGTACGCTATTTCCAAAAGGTAGGATATGTTGTTGTAGGTTGAGACAGATTACCATTGATATGTCCTAACTTGTCCTTACCAGAGATGTACATCTGCACTACCTGAGACCACAACCCATAATTGGTCCCATCTAATTTAATCCCAATTGGAGTAGTAGCTATGTCCATTGTCGAGGTTGTACTGGAATTCCTGGAAAGGATTTCAGCCATTTTTGTAGTGAGATCTGATAAAATAGTGGAAGAAGAGAGTTCCGAAGTCTCAATTGAGTGTGAGCTTTCGTCAGCCATAAGGGAGGTTGGGTGATGATTTGGTGGTGGGTATCTCTGGTTCACGGTTGAAAAGAGAATGATGAGGAATGGGAACCATGCTCTGATACCATGTTTCCACTAAGAAGAATAATAGTTCTTCTCTTTTTTTTATTTTTCAATACATTTCTGTACATATCGAATGGTTCTTATACTAGTACAAAATATTATATTTTGGAATACAAATCTATTACAATCTATTTTGATTCTAATTGATTTCCATTGACCTTTGATGAAGGGATGTAGTTCCCTAATTCCCAGGAGCTTCTCACGCCAACAAGAAAATCATATCCGGTGCCTTTCACGAGTAAGAGTTTACCTGTGGGAAGCAAATGGCTATCGACTTCAACAATATGGGTATCGAAGATCTAAACTTGATGCATGGATCCACTACTTTGTCCGGCCAAATTCCAAACTGGGTGCTCACCAATGTTTACTGGAGTTGCCTTGTTTAAAGCTTTGGCTGTTATTATTGTGATAATTTTGTTAGCTTGGACACTGTGTGCTTCACTGTGAGTTCAAGATCACCTAGAAACCCTGGAAAAAGATAGAAAATAACCATGCATTAGTTTTTGCCCTTAACATGGTGTGGGCGAAATTTGGAACCTGTATCTATGTGACATTCTTTTCGAGGATGTGAGTTAATCTGGAACATGCAGCCCATCATTGCTGAAATTTTGTATTTGGAACATTGATAAGTAAGTGATAAATTTCTATTCTCTCTCTATATATATATCTATATCTATATCTATATCTATATCTATATCTATATCTATATATATATATATATATATATTTCATTTTTATAAACCTTTTACAAACTAGACAGGATATATTAATAAAAATTGAAAAATAAAAATAATTTTCAATATATGAAACATTTTAATCAGTAGTACATGAACTATTTATAAGTATGCTTTTTGTTTGAAATTGAATGTTCTAATTTGTATTAGTAAAGAAATTTAGGGTAAATTTTGATTATAAGTAAATTGTCACTTTATCTCTATTAATTAAAGAGATTAATGGTTAGAGCTAATCTCTCTTAAATGATGGAGTTTGGATGTAGAAGGTTAGATGAAAACTTCATTGATTTTGGGAAAATACACGCTCATTCTTCATCATCATCTAATCTAAATATGTATTTTAATTGTGAAGAGGAGGAGTGAATAGTCTTTACAAATTTTTTATAGTTTTTTTTTGTTTTTCTTCTTATTATAAGTTTTTTTATTAACGGTTTATATTTAATGGAAGTTTTTTTTTTTTTTAATGATTGATGATTCAGATCTCATAATTTTTTTTAGATAACTTTTTTGAACGATCAAGATTTGTTTGGTCATCATTTCTAATTTAGTCATTTCATACAATTTTTTTTATATTTTTTCCCTTTTCTAATTTTGCAACCGATGTCTTCCTTCACTCCACCCTTTCCGATGTCTTCCTTCACTCCTCTGGCAGATCACCCTTTCTAATGGCCAACTGAGACACTGATCAGTGGCCTTGATCTGAGTACCAAGTCTGAGGACTTCACTGTTCCAGTAGAATGGGCTCCATTTGCCTCTGGCGGATCACCCTTTCCGATGGCCGACTGAGATGCTAATCAGTGGCCTTGATCCGAGTACCAAGTATGAGGACTTCACTATTCCACCAGAATAGGTTCCATTTGAGACAAAAGTTGCTTACAAACTCTATGAAAGCCATTGGATTGTGGGAGCAATTAAACAGCTTGTTTTGGGCACATCTGACACGTACCAGTGGCCACACCTGTTGGTCTTTAGATCTACCGGTTGTAGCAATACCTACATCAACTTTTGGTCTTCAGATCTAGCGATTTTTCCCAATTTAATCTTTAGTTGCTTACTTTTGCAAGGGAACTCATCTATATTACTGATTTATTTGGAATTAGTATTTACTTTTAAAGGATTCTAATATGTTGCAAATGGATCTCAGTGGTGCTAATTGACATTGCAATTTCAGGACTAAACTCTACCGTTTCAGTGGAGCAAAGACTTACCCTGACAAGGGTATTAGATTTATTCGTTCAGACTCCCAGGTAAAATCAGAGAGTTCGTTAAGCTCGTTCTTAAGCCTATCTAATTCTGTATTGTTTCTGTTGGCTTCAAAATTGAATTGCCTATTTGTGAATCTTTCAGTTATTAAGCCCAAGCTAAATGTGATGCTTTTATTTTGAAAAATAGGTCTTCCTTTTTGCTAACTCCAAGTGTAAGAGGTACTTCCATAACCGACTGAATCCTTCAAAGCTAACATGGACTGCCATATATAGGAAGAAACACAAGAAGGTTTATAATTTTCTTTTTATTTCGTGGGCAAATCTTTACCTAATTTACATACATTTTTATTTGTCAAGGGGTTAACTAAATTCTTGAAACATTCTTGCTTGAGAATGCATTAGCCTGCTAACGTTCTGTTTGTGCTCCTAGAGGACATTGCCCAAGAAGCTGTCAAGAAGAGGCGTCGTACAATTAAGAAACCATCCTCAAGGTCTATTGTTGGTTCTACTTTGGAGGTCATACAAAAGAGAAGACCTGAAAAACCTGAAGTCCGTGATGCAGCTATAGAGGTGGCTCTTTGGTACAAATTCTTTCATGTTTGGACTTCAGAGCTTTGATATGACTTTCAATGGGAAGTAACTTGTTCTTTTTCAATTGTAGTGAAATAAAAAAAAGAATAAAGAAAACCAAATATGAGAAGAAAGCTAAGAAGGTAGAGGTGATGGCTAATACAAAAAGGGGGGCAAAGGTAATATACCCAGGAGTGTAGGAGATATAGGTCCCAAGCTGGGAGGTGGTGGTGGCAAGCGTTCAAGATTACTGGTGTTATGTTTTTCTGCATCTTAACAGTTATGTAAGTTTAGGAAATATTTCAATGATTTTGTAATGGTTGATATTGCTTAGATAGAATTTCGTTGTCAAATGGCATCATTAGCTTTTATTTTTCTCATAACAATTTTTTCCTCAGTAGTTTTAATTTGTTGGTGATCAACGAGAATTTATATGAACCAATTTTGATTTGTGCAATTGCAATAGTTAGTATTTGTTATCTAGAATATACCATGGAGCTCGAGTTATGGGAATATTATCAATCTCCAATTGTTGAAGTGCACTGTGGTATATTTGATCAGTAGATCCCTTACCTTACTGGGTCTTTTATGTGCATTATGTATCTATCAAAATTTTAGGACTCTTAACTAGAATGATATGTACAAAATCATTATTTTGTTCTTGTGTAAATCCCTAAAGAATGCCCGTGGATGATTAAAATCCTATTTAACTTTTTGATGCTCCCACACCGTTTAGGAACCTATCATGTTATTACTGTTGCTCATGTTAACAGAGATTCTCTCTTTTGATCATCAACTGAACCTTGGGGTCGGGTATTTATAATTTGATAAGAATGGATGTTTAGTTGCTGATTTGTATCTCTTGGTGTTGGACTATAGTTTATATAAGAGGCTATTTCAGTGATTTTTGTGTGGTGATTTTTTTTTTGTAAATGGTTGGCCTTACTCTAGCCAAGTAGTTTGCTTATGTTTTGATTTACACTACGAGTTATTGCCTATGTTTTGATTTTTAGAGAGCAATTTTGATACTTTGGTATGAGGACGGTTTGGAAGCTCAAATGATTTGTCATGGTATCTCCCTGTGGCGGGATATTAGATATGGATAAGTAATATCTGAACATCATCTTATGCGGGGGTCCTGGTAGGCTTATTCAGCTTGAGTGTGGAAATTATTTATTCATTGCAGTGGTTAGATGAATGGGTGGACTTGATTTGTATGGGGAGTGTGTAGTTTGGCTTGTATGCTTTAAATGACCATTACTGTGGAGATTTGGCTTCTAGAGTTGATACCACGAAGAAAATATGAAATATAGGCCTGAACATCCAACAAGAAGAATAAAAATTTACTATTTGCAGAAGAATAAAAATTTCATTTGTTCTTATCTAGCTAAAAATGTCTTTTGCAGATAAGCGATCTGAAGTAGGTCTTAAGTGTGTATCAAGGAAAGCAACTCGTGGGTTCAATTTGATACCATGCCGAGTGATGGATGGCCAGTCCAAAGAAAATTCAGATGGTTTGACCAGGGAAAAAGGGTTGGCCACACAAAGGGATGCGTGCTGTTGCTATACATTACCTATTCCGAATGCTCCCAGCATTCTTCTATAGTAAGCTCAACTTCCTTTTTCCATTTTTCGATCTCCTATGGAGTGGTCTGCATTTAAATTCTAGAAGTTTTTCGTTTGCAATTTTTATAAATTTGTCTTTTATATTGCATTTTTGAAATATGTTTGTATAAAATTTTTGCCTATTGAGTAAAGTTAATAGGCCTTATTTTTATTTAATCATAAGGAGTTTCCTTTAGTTGAAATGGTCACATTAAAAAACAAAAACTTTGATCTGGTCTGGCCTTTTCTATTGCTGAATGTAGTCTTTGTTCATCAGGTTTTATTTGGATCTTGAATTTGTAGTAAAATAAAACTGAAGAAAATAGGAACAAGTTTGATATTCCCCTACTTATTCTCTCTGACTAAATGGAATTTGATTGTGGAGACGTTTTGACTTTATTTGAAGGTTAAGAAAATTGAAAGGCTAATGACATCTATTTCCAGGATTTAAACTTTTCATTTGAAAATATCTTGTTTTCCTTCTTGTTTTACTTGAAAGCTAGGCATGATCTTTTTGGAAATATTTTGTAGTCTTTTTTCTTCACAATATTCTAGACATCCATATGTGCATTATATGGTGTATGCCATTAGTTTTCTATAATCAGGTCTACATATTTGTGATAATTTTTTCATTGGCAAAAGACGGTTAATTCTAGTTTTTGCATGGTAGTTATCAATTCCATGGAATTTGATGTAGTTAGAGATTGAAAAGTCATGCAGATCTAAATGATTTTGCACTGTGTAACAAATATAATATTGACAACACCGGAATTGTTTGTAAGTTCAATGTCAATCTACTAGCTTTACTTTTCAAGAAGTTGAAGTTTTGAATTATGTTAAAGTTTCTTCTTATGAATTTGTTTTCTCTTGTAACAAATAAGTTTATGTTATATCTTGTACTTTTTGTGTATAGAGGTTGGTAACCCACCTTTGTTGCTCTAGCTCACCTCCTTACCATGTAACTCCCTCGAGCCAATAGCCACAATTAAACTTGCGGGGTGGACCTATATATTGAATTTCTGTGCTAGAACTTTCAGAAAGTCTAATTTTTGTAGTATTCTATTTCTTTCCTATATTTGCAAAATTACTTTCTCAAATATGACTAGGAAGTGACTGTTAGCTCAGATGATTACTTAGCATTGTAAATATTATCATAAATGTTTACAGTTTAGAAATTATCTTGTGGAACAGGCCAGTGCCCATTAGAGGACGTACTTGCTTACTATTACCTATTACATGCTGATAATTTCAGGTATCTAAGATATTATATCTTTTGTTTATCTTTTGTTCATGTGCTAAATCATTTAATGCATTATATTTCATTGGTCCTTTTTCCATTTTCTTTAGGTCTAAAAGAGTCATTGAACTTGGATCAGGCTATGGATTAGCTAGATTTGTAAACGCTATGGTCATAGAAGCACAATAAGTTGTCATATCAGACGGGAACCCCCAAGTAGTTGATTGTATCCTTTTGGTTATCTTTGATAGTGGTTTTGATAAATCAATTCGTGCATTGGATTGGCTATATGATATGCACCTTGCACTTTGTTATTCGCCTTTTTTAATAGGTGAGGACTTCCATTGATATTGGACAAAGGGGAGCACCCTGTACTCAGGACACAAGATATTTACAAAATGTAACCAAAAGATGTCTTAGTAGACAAGTTATACACCAAATAAATCACATATTTGAAAATGCCATTAAAGCTGGCTGGGATACATGATTTTCTTCATGGATTTGGCTATTTTTTATTTTCCTCTTACCCAACAGTGAAATTTGATCTTTTCTATTTTCTTTGAAATTGGAATTTAGTTTGACCATTTTTTATTAGCTCATGCTTTCTGCATTCATGGAGTTACAGCATAATCTTACAACATAACTGTTGAAATTCTTGTTACTTGCACTAAGCTAATAACACATGATTTCTCCACTTCAATATTGCTTAAACTACCTTAAAAATCCTGTCATTCTAAGGTTCTTATTAACATTCAGACATTTAGCATAGCATAGATGCCAACTCAAGAGCATTTGATGCTTCAAAATTGAAATCAATGATATTGCATTGGAATCATGGGGAAGCTATACATTTCTTGAACAGCATTGACATTATTGTTGCAAGTGACTGGTAATTACCACTACAGGAAAAATCATTTTTTGCGACGAATTTTTTGCGACGGCTACAGTATCGTCGCTAATAGCGACCATTTTGCGACGATTATCAATTAACTCGCGAGTTGACCAACACCGTCGCAAAATCCTCGCAATTTGCAATGGTTTTGCGATGGTTTTGCGACGGCCAAAATGCCCGTCGCAATTCGTAACAAAACCGTCGCTATTTGCAACGGTTAAAGTGCCCACACAAATTGTGAGGGTTTTGCGATGGCTGATTGTTTTTTGAAAAAAATATTTAAATTTTTTTTTTGAATGTCCATCGCAAAGCCCTCGAAATTTGTGAGGGTTTTGCGATAGTTTTTTTAAATAAAATATTTAAATAAAATATTTTGAAAGTCCGGCTGATTTTTTTTTTAAATATTTTTAAAAAATTTTTTAAATGTCCATCACAAAGCCCTCGCAATTTGCGAGGGTTTTGCAACGGCCTTTAAGCCCTCGCAAATTGCGAAGGTTTTGCGATGATTTTTTTAATAAAATATTTTGAAAGTCCGTCGCAAAACCCTCCCAATTTGCGAAGGTTTTGCGACGGCCGATTATTTTTAAAAAAAAATTAATTTTTAAATGTCCATCGCAAAATCCTCACAATTTGCGAGGATTTTGAGATAGTTTTTTTAAATAAAATATTTAAATAAATTTTTTTGAATGTCCGTCACAAAACCCTCACAAATTGCAAGGGTTTTGCGACGGCCAATTGTATTTTGAAAAATATATTCTAAAAAAAAAATTGAATGTCCATCGCAAATCCCTCGCAATTTGCGAGGGTTTTGCAACGGCGTTTAAACCCTCGCAAATTGCGAGAGTTTTGCAATGGATTTTTTAAATAAATTTTTTGAAAGACCGTCACAAACCCTCGCAATTTGCAAGAATTTTGTGACGAAATTTTCACATCAAAAGCAAAAAAATATACTGTCGCAAAATCCTCGCAATTTGCGAGGGTTTTGCGAATTGCGAGGATTTTGCGACGGCCGATTGATTATTAAAAAAATATTTTTAAAAAAAAATTAAATGTCCATCACAAAGTCCTCACAATTTATAAGGGTTTTACGATGGTTTTTTTAATAAAATATTTTGAAAGTCCGTCGCAAAACTCTCGCAAGGCCGATTTTTTTAAAAAAAAATTGAATGTCCATCGCAAAGCCCTCGCAATTTGCGAGGGTTTTGCGACGGTCGAATATTTTTAATTAAAAAATATCTAAATAAAAAATCTAAAAACCCTAATTCGTTGCAAATCCATCCCTAATTGCGACGAATTTGTTTCTTCCCTCGCAAAATCGTCGCAATTTGTGAGGGTTTTGCGACAAAATTGGATTTTAATCTATATTTTTTTAAATTAAATTTTTATTTATGTGTTTGTGTGGTGGTGTATTTTGACAAATTTACTGAAATATTTTTAATAACATGTCTCAATTTGTACATTTTATTATAATTTTGTATATGTAATTATGTTATGTTATACACCTAATATATTGCATAAGTAAATATATATAGTTAATTATATTATGTTATATACTTACTCTAATAAATAAGTATATATATACAATGTATATAAGTATCTCTTTAGTTTAATATATATATTATAACATGTAGGTATGTATATACATATGTCTAATTTTTTTATCTATCACTTTGATTAAGTAGTATATAAAGTAAAATAGATAAAGGAAAATAATTCAAATACTGTTATTATTGTTGATATCACAAAAAAAAATGGTGAAATTTATAATGTAGAGATCAGTTTGTAATGTTCTTCGTCTCCTACATGTTAATATATATTATACTATATAGCTATGTATATACATATGTCTAATTTTTTTATCTATCAATTTGGTTAAGTGGTGTATAAAGTAAAATATATAAAGAAAAATAATTCAAGTACTGTTATTATTGTTGAGATCACTAAAAAAATAGTGAAAATTATAATGTAGATATCGGTTTGTAATGTTCTTCATCTCCTACCTGTTAATATATTATACTATATAGCTATATATATACATATATCTAATTTTTTGATCTATCTATTTGGTTAAGTGGTGTATAAATTAAAATATATGAAGAAAAATAATTTAAATAGTATTATTATTATTGAGATCACGAAAAAAAAATTGTGAAAATTATAATCTAGAAATCAATTTATTATATTCTTCGTATCAATTTGTGAGAAATTAGCGAGAGTTTTATTTTTCGTCGCAAATTGCGACAAAATAGCTAGGAATTTAAAAAAATTTAAAAAATTCCTATATGAAAATTTCCACTCCCTCTTTTTTTTCTTTTTCCCTCCTTCCTCAAACTCCCTTCCCCACCCCGTCCCCTTCCTACCCCCGGCGACCCAGCCCTCCTGGCAGCCCCCCTCCCCGTGACCCATCCTCCCCCAGCGACCCCCATCCCTCCCGGCAGTCCCCACCCGCAGCAGCCCCCTCCCGAGCCCCATCCCCCCCCCGCCCCTGCGCCCCCTCATTTTGATACTATTGTTGTTTAAGCTGAATTCCATCTGAGTGATTATTTATCATTTTGATACTATTATTGTTTATTGCAGCATGGGAGGCCTTGTTGTCAAACAGATGCTGTTTCAAGCGAAAGTAGAAAAAAAGGAGAACTTTGTTAGGAACACCATTGGAGTCGTATGTTTTCTTTTTAAGTTAATGTGCTTCTATTTGTACGTAATCATCACCTTGTTTTCTTTAACAGTGTTTATTAAATCATTCATTTCTTATTTGAACTTTAGGTATTCTATAGTTGTCCACATCTTGGCAGCAAACATGCAGACATGCCTTGGCGTGTGGTCTTGTTTTTCGCCCTGCACCAACTGTTAGTATCTGCAGACTTTACTTGTGATAGCCGTTCCTTCTTCTTTCCTCTGCACTTCTTCTTTCTGTAAATATTCAATGAGGTATTCTATAATAGGTTGATAACTAAAATAAGTTTGTTCATTCCATCCCCAGATCGGAGAGCTACGAAGTGGATCACCAAGACTAGTAGAGCTTAATGATTTTATTCAAATTCTCCATAAGAAAGGCATGCTTGAAGTCCTTAGCTTTTGTGAGGTAATATTTATGGTCAGTTTTTGTTGTCCAATTTCTTTGTAGACTTACATAGCTACAGAATTTGTTCTTAAACAGTAATTACTGATTTGCAGACGAAAGTTACCCCAATTGTTGAAGGGTATGGAGGTTGGGCCTTTCGAATGGAAATTATACCTATTGAATCAACATATCCTGGATTTGGCAAACTTATTGTACGTAAGATGTTATTGTTTTTGTAATATTACTTTCTTCTTTAATTTAGATGTGTCAATTTAAGTTTTGCAAATCTAGTTGCTTCACTGTACAGATATACATGTCGTTTTTGGAACATTCTTTAATGCCTGAAAATGGAGGGAAGCTTGTATTCACTATTTAAAATGAAGATCTTGGCCTATTTTGTAGGCAATGCAATGTTCTTAGAGAGTACCAAAGAATTCTACAAACTTGTTACTAAGTTGGTTACAACATTTAAGTCTATGGAATCTTTTACAAGTTTCTACACAAGGCCAAAAATTCCTACACTATTATAGCCTTGTCTACAAGTTTAAACCTTAAAAATGGCCAAAATATTGTACAGAATTTCTATGGCACATTTTCTTTATCGTTTCGTTACAGAAGTTGGTTCTGGAGTAAATAAGGGGGAAAAAAATTCTGAGCCCTTGTGATGTACCTGACTTGCAATGATTTGTAGGCATAGGAAGATATGGAAAACCATCTATATTGACTTAGGTTCATTCTGTAAAATAATAGTCTGGATTAATTGGTAAGATTCCTTTATCTATATTGACTTAGGTGTGAACCATTGATCTTACTCAATAGAAAATGAATACTTGATGACTTATCAGAGGAGCTAGGATGTGGATTATGAAGAATGAACTTAAAAGGTTTTATTTTGGAAATAGGCAGAATATATTTTGTTCTTGGTGATAAAGAAACTGCAGGATGATGTTTTTTGTTTGAAAGCATAATGGTTTTTTATAATCTTTTGTCCTTTGTATGTGCATAAGTACTTACATTCTGGGGTTTTCTTATTGATAATATACCAGTGTCTAATTGTATTGGTTTTTAGGATTGAGAGATGAGGAAGCATAAATAGAGATTGACATCTACAATAAAAAGGTAGCATCAGATTCAAAATGAAAATTTGAGATAGCCAGGACTATGCTACATCTAGTATACCATCTAGCTAGGAAGGTAGGTGTTTTACACGTTACTAACTTAAATTCATTTAGACTGGTGGTTTATTTGTTAGCATTCCATTTCAAATTTTAATTTAGAATTTATTTAGGCCTGATTTAAATTCATTTACAATTTATTTGTTTCACATTTCAAAATCTTTTAATTTCTTTTATTTTAAATTCCATTACATACAATTTTTTACACAATTTTTGTCTAATTGTCAGGAATCTCATCTCTTTATATTTTTGCAAGAATTTTTGGTTTAGATTTGTACAGGTCGGAGGAAAAGAGATAGATAAAATATAATGTGGCTTTATCTATATCTAGTGTTATACAAATATCATTGTTTTGGGTATATGGTGTATCAATATCACAATGATAGAGGCATTTATAATTTTTTACTTGGTTTTAACTATATCTAACATTTTAATTGGAACCCCGTGAGTGATGGGTGATCACTCCTCTTGGGTAATGGGTGATTACCACTAGTTATCTTTTGGATTTTTCTATATTTGCAAGATATGTTTTTGTTGTTTGTAACATCGTTTTGATTGTCAAATCTTGAGGTGGCCTTGTGCCTAGAAAATGTCCAATTATAGGGGAGACTATGTCAAAAAAATTTTAAAATTCAATCCACAATGACAATGTTTATTTTGACATATCCATCGTTATCATACTATTATTTTATTGCTTTAAACTAGCGAATAGATATAACGTTTCAATGTTATTATTCTTTTATCATTTTTATACACGGTTATTTACATACTTCTTTTGAAGTGTCCTCGGCTTTATTGGTTACTCATTTTTCTATCTTCATCTCCTTTAGCAATGTCAGACAAGGTCGGCATTCCGGCACCATCTATGCCATCCATAGAGGAGATAGAAGCACGCATAGTAGCTGCTAATGCTGAAGATGAATATCCCAATGCTGACGATGGATTTGATCCAGCTGATGAGCACCTGGGCCCACTAGGGGCTCTCACTCCCCTCCACCTCCTTTTGCAGTTGCTCCTTCTTTAGCTATATAGATTTTGTTGTATTTATTTCTATACTCTTTATACGTTGTTACTTATTTTTGTGCACTATTTTACTTTTTTAGATATTTATTATGTATTGATATTATATTATGTTTTAGTATTCTAATTATACTTATTCGGAATTAGTTTTAATTTTTTATATTATTTTTTGGATTATGAACAGAGTTTTGGCATTTGTTTGTATGGTTTTTTAAAACTGATTTATAGGGAACTAGTAATATAAAATAAAAATATAATAATAAAAATAAAAATAACTAGCAAAATTCTCGCAATTTGCGACGATTTAGTGAGGGCTAGAAAACTTTGTCACAAACTGCAACGATTTTGCGACGTTGATGATAATCCTCGCAAATTGCGATGGTTTTGCGACGAATATTTGTGGTCAAACTTTGCAAATTTGCTACCGTTTTGCGACGAAACGCATTGTCCGTAGCAAAATCCTCCCAAATTGCGACGGTTTTGCAAGGGTCATTGCAGAATCGTCGCTAATTGCGAGGGACAAGGCCCTCGCAAAATCATTGCGAATTGCAAGGGATTTGGCCCTCGCAAAACCGTCTCAAATTGCGAGGGAAATGTTAACCCCCCAAATCGTGGCCCTCATAAAACTCTCACAAATTGCAATGACCCTTGCAAAACCGTAGCAATTTGCAAGGATTTTGCTAGGGATAATGCGTTTTGTCGCAAAACGGTAGCAAATTTTTGAAGTTTGACAAAAAAATATTCGTCGCAAAATTGTCGCAATTTGCAACGATTTTTTCTTGCCATCGTAAAAACCGTCGCAAATAGCGACGGTTTCTCTTGGCCGTCGCAAATTGCGAGGGCATTTTTATCAACGGCGAAAACCGTCGCAAACGGGGTCAGCGACAGTTTTGTGACGGTTTTTTGCCGTCGCAAAAAACTGATTTTCCTATAGTGATATAGTGCACTCAAACATGCTATTACAATTGGTTTGCTTTATTCAAAGCACATCCTCATCAAACCAGTTATGAAGGAGGATTTTCTCCAATTGTGGATGAAAGGCAACGAGTTTCTTATAGGTTTTTAGATGAAGGTCCTTAAATAGACAGCTTGATTTTCGCGCTGCAGAGATCCCTCCATCATGCCATTGTGAGTCTTTTTTCAGAACTAGGTCAATCTTGTTTTCGATTGCAACGGCAGTTGGCCGACCCCTCAAGCTTGATGAGGCTACACCTTCTTTGTCAAGGCCTAGTGTTATGAGTGTTTGTGTGGAAGTGGATATATGGAAACTAATCACAAAGTGCATTTGGATAGGTATAGACGTTGATAGTTTTTATTAGGTTGTAAATATGGAGGACATTTCTCAATTTTGTCAAGACCATAGTTACCAGATTCGCTACTTTCACCGTTGAATCGCCAATTGATTCGTATTCGCGGTACCAGGAAGCTTGGATTCCTCCAGAATCACGTTTTCATTCGTTGCTATAAGCAAATCGGATGAAAAAATTGCAATGGTGCAGAGGACACAGAGAGGGAAAGAGAAAGAATAGTGGGAAAAGTAGGGTTTTTTTTCATTTTTTTAATTTATAAAATTATCAACATATTCTTCCTTCTTTTTTAAATTTTTGTTTAGTTCAATTTTATTTTTTATTCCTTTAACAATCGAAGTATCAAAATTATGAAATTGAGATGTCCTTTAAAATAAAAAATAAAATGGACTTAATTGCTAGTCTTGTAAAATTATAGACTCTCATCACTTTGTATAGATTAAAAAAAATTAGCTAAGAACAGGTAAATAATAATTTTTTATTTTATTAAAAAATAACTTTACTGATATTTTACAAAGCTTTTTCATATTCTTAATATTATATATAAATATATATATATATAGGCATATATTTCTTATTATAACTTCATACCGTATGGTGTTAAAGAAGCCTACCCCTTAGCGAATCCGATTCTTTCAAAGTAAAGAATTGCATACCTTTTCCCACGCTACCAGAACGTATTGCTTTTCTGGTCACTATGGTTAAGACTGCAGAAGATTAGGCCACACTATCAAAAATTGTGACAAGCCAAAAACCTGAACAACACAAGCGAGAGGGTGATGGTTCAAAGCAGACCTCAGCGAAGTTACCTCCAAAAGTCCCAATGATGTGATGGAGCCCCCAAAAAGAATGCCCCTAGAACTCAAATTGCTTCGGAGTAGCTGTCGTCTCCAATCAATCAAGCAAATGTAGTGCCTGTAAATAACTCGCATGCAGTCGATCTGATAACAACATTGTTTGGTTCACAAGAACAACTCGTAGATGTGATGTAGAGGTTAATCCACTTTCTATCACTGCGTAAACAGATAGATGTTTGTCTCCAACTGGGACTCCTGACAGTCCTTGTCCATTACCAACTAGGACTCCTTATTTTTTTCTCCAAATTTAAATCCTTATTCGGGATTTTGTGTTGCAGAGGCTAATCCACTTTCTACCACTATCTTATCTACTTTTTCCGAGGATAAGCTTCACATTACACATAGCAAAGGACAAGCAATTGGCAAACTTGTGTTAGATGATTTTCAATTCTCCTCTTTTTTACAAATTGTGAGGAGCGCGCACAGTATGCTTATTTTCAGATAATTTGCGAAAATTGAACAAAAGTATAATGTTAAGTTTAATGAAGAAGATGCTCAACTAATCAAGAATATGATTGTAAGCGACTCTATAGTAAGACTGTTGTTTTACGCAAAAGATGATCTACAAGCGGGTAGGTTATTAGTATTCGATGCAAATGTATTTTTTCATATTCTTTGTTACACTCTCTTAGACCAAACTTTGAGTTGGAAATATTTATCCAGACTAATAAATTGAAGAGGATTAAGAAACGTCAAGGGGTTTCAGAATTATACATTGACTTCATTGAAGATAGTATGGATGAGCTTGATGATGACGATTTTATACCATCACACAATAAGTTAAACGTGATTATCCATCGAAATTTTGAACTACTTAATATCCATATACATATGGTCTTCTTTATAATATTTATTTAATTTAATTTCATAAAATATCCATCTGTGTGTGGTTAAAAAAAAAGATAAAGGACAAAACTTGGAAACACCTAGCTTTCTGCTCTTGAGGTGTTACGATTTCAGTGACCAGGGATAAGGTCATCTTCAGAAGTCATTATTTCCTTGATGTTTTCCATTATGGCAAGCAGTAATGTAAGAATAATTTCACTCTTGCCAGAGTATCTTTTATTCAAATGACATTATAATCTCTTTTGTCAAAGAGAATTAAATATTAATCTTCTAATTGATGACAGCTTAAGAAGACTACTTAATTACTTCATCTCTCTATGCCATAATTTTTCTCCCAAATTTTCTTAATTTGCAATTGTTCACCCATTCATCCCTCTCTCTCTCTCTCCCTCTCTCTCTCTCTACGGGAAAGGGAGAAAACTATGACGGCCAAAAATCCATGGCTAGAAGTGATGACTTAGCAACGGTGGGGTGTTGCAGAGCTGAGTTGACCATCCGTTGAGAAACTACAGAAAAATTATGATGGCATTGCGATGGCATAATGAACCCTTGCAAATTAGCGAGAAATCTCCATGGGCATTCTTCGATGATAATTGTGATTTTTTTTTTTTTTTTTGAAAAAATTTTAGATGGTTGTAGCTAAGTGCACGTAAGCTGCGAAGGTTAATTTTTTACCATCGCTCACAAATTATCAAGATAGTTGCAACGGCTATACTAATTGATAATTTAAATAATTAATTTGAATAATAACGCAACTATTGCAATGTCTTTGGTAGTTTTGTGAGGGTCTTGCTACGGATTATTTAACATTTTCAGAAAACTGCCTATTTTTTTTGAAGCCTAAAGGGCAAAAATCAACTGCTCGTTGCTATTCCATAGAAAATTTGCAAGAGTTCTATTATGGCTTTTTAAAATTTTTGGTGTTCTGCCTTCATTAAAGAGTAATACCCTTTCCCGTCATTATGCCATAGCAATTATTGCGAGTACGTTGCTGTGGCTTTCAAAATTTAAGCCGAAAGCCTTTTGCCTTCACAACGCTCTTGTTATTTAGCTAGTAGTTAGCGATGGCTTCTTCCTTATTTATAAATTTCAATCAAAAACTAAAATTTGATTGATTTAGGTATGTATTAACAAATATGCTTTAATTTTGTCATCAATTATCATCGATGTGTCTTATTTAATTTATAGTGTATAAATATATAAATACATCAATATATACTTATGATTATACATATAGCTATATAATAGTATATATTAATTACTTTATGTGTAATATAATATATATTTATATATACACCAATTGTACATAAAAATAAAAAATTGATGTATAGTCGGTATATAAATTTATGATAATTGTTAAAAAAAATTCTAGACAGTCTTGAATTCGGATTTGAGATAAACATTGAAAAATAATTAAGTAATTCATCTCACTCATAATCAAAATAAATATAATATATATATATATATATTTAATGTATTGTTGTTCAATGTTTTGGGTTATAATTTTTATTATAAAATATGTATTACAAGTAAGAAATATTAAATTGAATATTTTTTTAAAAGTGTAAATTCAAATTTCAGCTTTTGCTATCTCTAAGCCATCGTTCTTTAGCAACGGCTTTGGGAGGGCTATTATTGTTTTAGTTTTATAATATTTTCCATAAATAGGCTCTTGCTATTAGAGACGAATTAACGAGGGTAATTTGCCGTCACAAAAAAACAAGAACAAACCTAGAACAATTAACCAGTTCTGTAATTTTGCTCTTCCACTCTCACTCTCGACTCTCTCTTCAATTGCAATTTTCCCCCTATTTCCGAGCAGCGAACAGCTATTCACTCTCACTCTCTCTCACTCTTACTTTCCGCTTTCACTGAGGTTGGGCTTTGCTTTCCTTTTAGCCGTTGATTTCCAACTCTCTTCCCTTGAATTCCTTTCCTCCCTTAAAGCTTCATCTTTCTCTTTCATCGGCGAGCAAGAAAGCAAAATGGGATGCATTGACATGACTCCACCTATTGAAATAGAGATAGGGGCTTTCACAGGCAGCACATTGTTGTCTCCGAGTAGTAGTGGGATTGAATACCTGAATCAAATCACAGTTCATCCGCGTCGGAGTGAATCGGAGTTGGGCTTTGGTATCGAAATTGTTGGGCTTCGGTAAGTCTTTTTTGTCATGGCTAATTTGTATTGATATTGATTTAGAATCTCAAATTAGCTATCAGACTATGCTGTGCCATTTGATTGCGGTTATTTGAAATAGTAGCCGCCTACCCGCTATATTTGAGAGCAAAAAATGTAATGCCAGCAAATTGCGAAGATTCCAATTTTGTAATTTATGGAGTAATATTTTTTATTTTAGTTTCTTCCACAGCTTTTGGAGTAATTTAATTAAGATGTCATTTTTTAATGATTGCTAATGTGATATAAGTTAGCTGAGTATACTCTAATACCAATGTGATATATTTTTCTTGTGCTCTCTGATTTTAATGTAGTTGGTGCAAGATTTCCTTGGATTCTCTACTTTTTATACTTTTCCTATGTTATAGTGTTAATTAAGTTTGCACGTCCACTATTAGTAGATGGTTAAAGAATAAATTCCGTGGTTACAAAAGCCTTGCAAAAATTGAAAGATCCCGACACTCAGGTATATTCTGTGCCTTTCAGCTACCTTAGATTTTTTTTTTTTTTTCTGGCAATTTTCATTCTGTGTGCTGGCTTTTCTAAAGGTTAACTACTGCTGCTTGTGGAAATGTGAATATTTACTTCATTGCTAGTCTGTGTTTTTGGTGTATCATTCTCAAAAGTTGTCCAATATATATATCTTTGTTTTTTCAAGTGACTTTATTCTTTTAGTGGCATCACTTTATATTTGTCTAAGAGCTAGTCTACCCTAAGAACAATGTTTGGTTGATTGGAAGCATTTTGAAGTAGACAAGAAAAAGAAAAGCATAGTAGAAATAGAAGAATATTTGTCGACATCAGAAAATTTTATTGTTACTAATTGTTTTTATAGATTCATATTTTATTACCATGAAAATTAATTCTATTTACTTTGTAAACCATAGAATATGAAAACTAGGTTCATATTCTATTACCATGGTTTAAAAAGTATTTTGGTTACCTGAGTAAAATATCTATTGCACCTGACATATCCCATGGGAATGCACCTTTTTATAGTTGGAATTCCAAAAAAAAAAAAAAAATTGGAAATGTGAAGAGCTATTATAATGGTAAACCATTGTTAAATGGATTTTCCTAATATATGTCAAGTGCACATGATAATTAAATAGATAAATTTAAATGTTTATTGTAACTAATTTGTATATCAAACTTATTTAATGTCCATAAAATCTAATTAGGATTTGATAGTTATAGTGCATTCTTATTAAGTTTTATTTTGGGTGACTACATAAATTTAAAAAAAAAATCAATAATGAACTATGAAATTAGTTGAAATCAAAAGAAGTATAATAATATATTTTTAATAATATTTTACTCATTGCCCAATTTTATATCTATCATTCACACTTGAAGTAAATTTAAGAAGGATAAATATAAAAAGATGGCCATTACTTAACAGCCGTACATATACAAAATAGAACACGAACATATACAAAAATTTAAAGAAATGCAGCCTGTTATTTTTTTTATATACATTTACATATATCTATACACATTCCTTCATTTTTAATCATTACTATTGTCTAAAATGTAAAGCGTCACATTACAAGTGCATCCTACCGAGGTCTTTTTCTTTAGCTTTAGTTGTTTATAAAAGGTACATGACTTTCTACTTATCACATTGATATTGTTTGTTTAATTTACATGCCTGGATCCCCATGAGTGATAGGTTATCATTATCCGTGAGTAATGGATGATTACCTTTAAGATAGGTTGCAAAGTTACCTTGTTTGTGCATCTAAGGAAATGAAAGTTTGCATGTGAACTGATGTGAAAATTATTTGGGAATGTAAAAATAGTGTTGATATTGTTGTGGTTGCAATTTTAGTGGCTTTAGTGCCTAAAAATTGTCCAATTGCAACGGGAGACTCTGTCCAAATTTTTTCTACTATTTGAGCACTTTTGCTTTATGGAAATTTTTTTATTGCCAAAGGAAAAAACAAGAGATGCATTTATTTTAGACTTCCTCCTCTCAAATTTTGCTTTCATTTTCTCATCTTCAGCATTCTTCATCTCTTCTAATTTTACCACATTGCCATTTTAAACATGCTTTGTAATGATTACTTCATATGTCTGGAGTTAAGCTTATTAATTCACTCCCCAGAGTTCACCTAGCAGCTCCGTTAACTCTTCTGTCATGCCCAATGACAAGGCCCTGTTAGTTGAGGTAGCGGAGAGCTTCAATATGGTCGAGTCTCCTGTATCGGTTCAGAGGCTGCTTCCCAGCTTCTCTTCTACTATAGTTAATATCGATGACTTTGATAAAAGGATGGATATGAAGGTCAAAGAGGCTGAGCAGTGGATGCAGCAACGGTACAAGAGACAGCTAGATGCATTCAAACAGCATGATAGCTACATGCTCGGGTTGCTAACAGGGATGGCTGAGAAGGTGGGATTGCCCACACTACAGCTACCTTCTATTACTGATGAGAAAGCTGATGATGGGGATAGTGAGGATGAGGACTTCATTGTATCGCCACCAAATCATCATCCACCATCTCCTAGTGGCAGCAGCAGTCCTCCTCCCCCACCCCCTACTGGAGCTGCTCCTACTCCACTCGCCACTTGACTTATTAGATTTTTATGTTTATTGAACTATTTTACATTAGTTTTCATTGTAAATATGTTTATTGGACCATTTGGTATTAATTTTTATTGTTCCTATTATTAGTGTTGGTAAATGTGCAATTTATGAATTTCAAATTACATTTTGGTGTGGTATATTATTTGTTTATTAGTTTGATGGACGAGTATAATATATTGAAATCTTACAAGGAATAGACATAAATAAGCAAAGCTTGGTAGTAATAGTTCAAAAATTGCGACAGCTAAGAAAAAAAAAAGTCGCTAAAAAAAGCTGCAAGTTTGCTACAATAGAAAGAAAAAAAAAATCATTGCAACATCGTCAGAGTGTTGTCGTTAATCTGTGAGGGCTTTGCAACGATCAAATAAATCAAATGCAAAAAATAAAAATTGCCGTTGCAATTCCCTCACCAATTAATGACAACACTCTAATTGCTTTTTATTCCTAATTTTAAAAATTCAAATAATAAAAAGTGCCATTGCAAAACTCTTCAAGATTAACAATTGTAATCGGACGGGCATTAACATTCGTTAAAATTTTGAAATAATTCCAAAAAAAAACACGGTTGCAAAACTCTTTCAATTTAAGGAGGGTAGAGGGACAGCTTCTTTTCTAAATCTAATTACACTATTTTTTGATGCCGTTGCTAAGTCGTAGCAATTAGTGACGGAACAGCGATGGCCATAAACATCCGACCATCGCAAAATCGTAGAAAGACTACTACACTCCTTTGTTAACTTTGATCGGCGCATGATAGCAAAGCCGTTGCTTTTTTTGTTTGTACTCTTAAAATTTTTGTTAGCGACTGCTGATTTAGCGATAGCCTTTTGCCATTGCAGTGTTGTCGCTGGTTTGTTTTAACGATGGCGTAACGAGCGTTCGAACCATCGTAAAAATTTGCCTTTCTTGTAGTCTCTCTCTCTTTCCTGTCATTTTCCTTAAGGCTTGTTAGCCTTCCTAATAAATTCATACCAAAAAGGTTCCAATAATATCATGAGAGATATGATGATTTCTATGTTTGACTATATCTTCTCTGACAAAATCAAAACTCTGATGTACTCACTAATTTGGATAGAAAATGAATATTAAATAAGAATGTGTGTGATAGCGTAACGCTTTATATTTTTGTTTTGCTAACTTTATTCTAATTTCCCATATTTTATTTTATTTTATACATTTAATTGTGTTCTCTGTGTTGTATTGACTGCAAATCTAATGTGAAGTATTCTTGTTTGAATGAGTTATCATATTATAGTATTTAAAGAAAGATTTCAACCGTTTTTTTGTAAATAAAATTTTATTTTAAGAGAAACCTTTCTTTTTATTCTGATTAGTTCTGTGAAATTAATTTTATAAATGAGATGGCAATATTTTTAGTTTAAATCTTTATAAAATTTTAGTTATAGTGAATTTATGTAAATATTATGATGTGGACACTATTTTTGAAGAAATTGTCATTTTTCAGTTAATATTTTTTTTGAAAAACATTTTTTTCATTAGGACTAGTACCATACAATTTTTTTTAATAAAAATCTATAAAATCATTTTAACGAATAATTTAAGCCTTAAAAACTTCATTTTTACGCTAATTACATGGCCTATATTTTATTTTTTAAAATAACATTTTTGGTCAAAATGTCCATTTTGCCCTTGTTTTTTACTTTGACCAAGTTAGACCACTATAAAAGGGTCATTAGCAGATTTTCGGCATTTCCAACCATCTGCTTTTCTTCTTTCTGCCGTCTTCCTCTCATTTCCTTGTCAAATTCCGAGATAAAGAGCTCAT
Organism: Voacanga thouarsii; assembly: GCA_026120185.1. Taxonomy (NCBI): domain Eukaryota; kingdom Viridiplantae; phylum Streptophyta; class Magnoliopsida; order Gentianales; family Apocynaceae; genus Voacanga; species Voacanga thouarsii. Next base: position 26,304 of record JANUWF010000826.1, on the reverse strand, counting down.
TTTCATCATTGTAATATCTATTCTTGGATCCTCGAAGCTGTTCTACATCACTAATACTCTATTTCAAGGTAAAAACTCCTCATTTCTTCTCCATCTTTGCCGCCGCATGCCTAGCTTCAAGGATGGAATTTGTTACCGTCAAATTTTGTTATGTTTTGGATGAATTGATGGGTCATTGTTGTTTAGTTTAGCATATTGAATGATTTTTTTTTTCTTTTGGATTATATTTGGTAGATTGTCTTTGGATGATTGAAATTTTTATATCTAAAGTTATCATTTAACTAGTTTTTCTAGTTTAGAAATTTTTTATTTGTTTGATGAGTTTTTATGTTGATGATAGGGTTTGAATTTGTCTATATTTTTCTAGTCATTTATGTGGTATTTATGTTATTTTTGAGTTAAATGACTATTCATTCCTTCTACTTTGGTGAACTTCTGTATAGGATTGATTTGGAAGTGTTGTTCTTGAAAATATACTCAAAATTACTGAAAACTGAATGAAACCGAAATATTCCAGTGAGGACCCGGTACCAATTCCTGTGAAAGAGTCAGAGCCGGTTTCTTTCATGAAGAACAAAGTAAAACAGAACAATTTTAGAGGAAAAACAAAGAGGAGCCAGCTCCGGCCCTTCTGAAGGACCTCGTGCCATCCCTTTTTGGTTTACTGGCGGCAAATTTTCCTACTTGGAATAGAATTTAGTAATTTCTATGCGGATATCTTAGAGATTAATTTGGACAAGGGAAAGGACTCTTCTGAACATTGTTTGGCAATCAACGGCTATATAATCATTGCAAAAGAAGCCTTAGTAATAAGCAAGTGTATACAAGATGAGCTTATGGAGAATAGGATCATTGTTCAAGAAGGGCCTTCAAGAGGAGAAGAATGATTGCTTGTCTATAGGTTCCTCTTGTTTTTCTTTTGTTTTCTTTCTTTGAAATGTTGTTTTTATTGGTTTATTGTATTGTAGATGGATGACTTAAGAATTATGATTTTCTGTTGAGTTTTGTGTTTTGATCAATTAATTCTCAATTCTAGCATTTGGTAACTTGGATTTCTGTGTTGAATTAATTTTTTGTTGCTTTCCTTCTAATTAACTTGAGAAAGAGGTTAGAAGTGAGTTTTAATTCAATTAATTATGTATTTATTATCTCTTAATTAACTCATGAGAGATGTTAATGGTTAAGAATCAATTACTCCCTCCGTCCCATTTTATCTATCCATTTTAACCGATTCATAAGTTTTAAGATAAATAAGTTTTTTTGGATTAATTAATTAAAATTTTCTATTTTACCCTCAAAGAATCTCTCTCTTTATTAAGGATTAATCAAATTCCAAAGTTTTATGTGTTCTAAGCATATTTAATTGACTTTCATTTTCCACTACAAGTGCACAATACTCATTATATTAAAGATAGGTATTTGGGAAAAATAACAATTAATATCATCTTAGTTTGCTAATGGGACAGATAAATTGAGACAAAAATATTAGTTAAAATGGATAGATAAAAGGGGACGGTGGGAGTAGTTGTTAATGCTACCTAGAGATAAAGATGTTAATTTCTTTTATAATTAATATTGCCTAGAGATAGGGATATTATTGTTAAAGAATTTGAATTAATACATTTTTTTGGCTAATTAATGAGGTAGAGATATCCATTAATTTAGTTAAAAGATAGTAAATCCATAAATCGAGAGAAAATGGACTCTATATTTGTTCCTTCATGATGTTAGAATCAGTTGTGAGAGTTGATAGCTTAATATTTGTCATATTTTTAGAAATCCAAGCTATATATTTGTAAACCTTCTTTTCTAGTTTTGGTAGAGTAAACACGGAAGAATGAAAATAATTAATGGTACTTGCTCCTTATAGATTGATACTCGTTAATTCCCTCTATTATACTTGCGATAAGTATACATGTCCTATATATATGATTTTGAATCGAAATTAACATCTTAATGAAAACTTAATTTAAGAATGAATTTGAAAAGAATAATTTTTATATACCCAAAACAGTTGACAAATGGTTCGTTTATGCTTAGATTTACATGAGGAATATCGGATTATTTTTTAGAAAATTTTTGTAGTTTCTTGGATTTTAAATGTGATATTTTCTGAACATAAGGTGGAGTCTACTAAGGTTTTTCATAAATTACGTTTTGTCGGTTTGACTATCAATTTTACAGATATTTTATTAATAGCTATTCTATTGAGTAGCTATTGAATTATAGAAAAGGCCACCGAAAATCAATAATTAGGGGGGGAAAGGCTGTGGAGATAAAAAGCGTGACAAAATCAGTTGTTTCTTTGGTTATTGGTTATTGTTTTACCGGACCATTTAGTGATGCCATGTTTGGAGAGCACGGAGACAAGTTTCAATAGTGATTTCAAATTATTAGTTCTCTTTCTACTTTAATATTTGTTTTAAATTATTTGTCCCTTTAAAAAATTAATATTTAATATTACAAATTTAGCCCTATTTAATAGTATTATATTTCTCAAACATATTAAAATATAATAAAACATTCATTTACGAGTTCTGTTAGTTATACTCATCTCGTTAATTCTCAAGAAAACATTAATAGCAACTTGGAGAGAATTAAATACTCAACAATATTTTGACTATTTTTCTAGTAAGAATTAAATACGTAGGAGAGATAAATAATTTGAAATTATATCAAAGTTTTGGAGTTTGTATACTTTTTAATATAAAAAGTGATACTTATCGTTGAATTTTAAGGGTAAAAATAAAAGAGAATGTTTAATTAACTAAAAAGTTTACTTTTCTTAATTCCCACGTAATCAGTTAAAGTTGACTGATAATTTGGGATGAAGGGAGTATCCAACTTGAGTTAGATAGTTAATAAAAGGGAATAAATAAATAAAATATTTATTAATATCTTTATGTAGACGAGTATAAAATTTTTTAAATAAATGTATGTTAATCCTTATAAAAAAATTACATTCAAAATTTTGTTTATTTTCCTTCCTTCTAGGCTATTTTAAAAAAGGAAGTAAGTAGGGACAGCTTATGTTTGGATTGATGGAAAGGAAATAAGATGCAAAAGGAAGTAGAAGTAGTTTTTATTTGTTCTAATAATTTAAGGAAAGGGACGAATACACTTATAAATTATATATTTCTAAATTATATATTTTCCATCTATTCATTACTTCTCGACAAAAACAAAATTGAACTTTTTAACTAAACATACTTTCTCCATTTCCCTCCCTTTCATTCCCTTCTTCGAACAAAAGTCAAATTTAAATGACTTAATTTGTCTCTTCTTATTTCCTTTTTTATTTTTTCCAATTCCTTCAACAAATGTATAGAATCTCTTCATCATTCCCCTCAATTTCCTTCGAAAAATTATTCCAAACATAGTGTTGATTTCACTACATGGCAACGAAATGGTCTCAGAGGTATGAAATTGTCTTCCTCCCATTGTCTATGATTTATTCAAGTATACTTGAGAAAATGAGAGTTAAAAAGAAAAGTTAAAAACATGAGTAAATGAAAAAGAAACAATTTGTTAAAGATTACAAGTATCTAATTTAAAATCAATCGATAATAAATGGAGAGGCTTATACCCACATTCATGAAAGTATCCGCCACAACCATCTATTCCAAAAATCCTCCCTGAACACAATATGCAATGAGGAAACAAAGACAATCACTACAGGAAAAATCTCATTTTGCGACTAATTTTGCGACGGCTACAACACCGTCGCTAATTGTGACCATTTTGCGACCATTTTCATATAACTCGCGAGTTGACCAACACCGTCGCAATTTACGATGGTTTTGCGACGGCCAAAATACCCGTCGAAATTCGTAGCAAAATGGTCGCTATTTGCGAGGGTTTTGCGACGGCTCAAGTGCCCTCGCAACTTGCGAGGGTTTTGCGACGGTCGATTGTGTTTTTGAAAAAAATATTAAAAATTTTTTTTTGAATGTCCATCGCTAAGCCCTTGCAATTTGTGAGGGTTTTACGACGGTCTATAAACCCTCGCAAATTGCGAGGATTTTGCGATGATTTTTTTAAATAAAATATTTGAATAAAATTTTTTAAAAGTCCGTCGCAAAACCTTCGCAAATTGCGAGGGTTTTGCGACGGCCGATTATTTTGAAAAAAATATTTTTTAAAAAAAATTTGAATGTCCATCGCAAAACCCTTGCAATTCGCGAGGGTTTTGCGACGGCCGATTGTTTTTTTAAAAAATATTTTAAAAAAATTTAAAGGTCCATCGCAAAGTCCTCGCAATTTGTGAGGGTTTTGCGATAGCCTTTAAGCCCTCGCAAATTGCGAGGATTTTGCAACGGCCAATTATTTTTTAAAAAAATATTTTTTAAAAAATTTTTGAATGTCCATCGCAAAGCCCTCGCAAATGACGAGGGTTTTTTGACGGCCTTTAAACCCTCGCAAAGTGCGAGGGTTTTGCAACGGTCGAATGTTTTTTGAAAAAAAACATTTAAAATTTTTTTTTGAATGTCCATCGCAAAGCCCTTGCAATTTGCGAGGTTTTTGCAATGGCCATTAAACATTCACAATTGCGATGATTTTTTTAAATAAAATATTTAAATAAAAATTTTTGAAAGTCCGTCGCAAAACCCTCGCAATTTGCAGGGGTTTTGCGACGGCCATTAAACCCTCACAAATTGCGAGGGTTTTGTGACAGCCGATTGTTTTTTTAAAAAATAATTTTAAAAAATTTAAATATCCATCGCAAATTGCGACGGCTTTTAAGCCCTCGCAAATTGCGAAGGATTTGCAACGGTCAATTATTTTTTTAAAAATATTTTTTAAAAAAATTGAATGTCCATTGCAAAGCCCTCGCAATTTGCGAGGGTTTTGCGACGCCCGATTGTTTTTTAAAAAAATATTTTTAAAAAATTTAAATATCCATCACAAAGCCCTCGCAATTTGCGAGGATTTTGCGATGGCCTTTAAGTCCTTGCAAATTGCGAGGGATTTGGGACGGTTAATTATTTTTTAAAAAAATATTTTTAAAAAAAAATTTGAAGCAAAGCCCTCGCAATTTGCGAGGTTTTTGCGACGGCTGATTATTTTTGAAAATTTATTTTTAAAAAAATTTTTAAATGTCCATCGCAAAGCCCTTGCAATTTGCGAGGGTTTTGCGATGGCTTTGAAACCCTCACAAATTGCGAGGATTTTGTGATGGTAGATTATTTTTAAAATATATATTTTAAAAAAATTGTATGTCCCTCGCAAATTGCGAGGGTTTTGCGACGGTCGAATATTTTTAATTAAAAAATATATAAATGAAAATTTTTTTTTTCAAATATCTCAAAACCCTAATTCGTCACAAATCCATCACTAATTGCGACGAATTTGGGAGGGTTTTGCGACAAAATAGGGTTTTAATCTATATTTTTTTAAAAATTTTTAAATTTTCTTTATGTGTTTGTGTGGTCGTGTATTTTGAAAAAATTACTGAAATATTTTTAATAACATATCTCAATTTGTGCATTTTTTTATAATTTTGTATATGTAATTATGTCATGTTATACACCTAATGTATTGCATAAGTAAATATATATAGTTAATTATATACTTACTCTAATATATAAGTATATGTATACAATGTATTTAAGTATCTCTTTAGTTTAATATATATATTATAACATGTAGGTATGTATATACATATGTCTAATTTTTAGATTTATCACTTTGATTAAGTAGTGTATAAAGTAAAATATATAAAGAAAAATAATTCAAATACTGTATTATTATTGAGATCACTAAAAAAATAGTAATAATTATAATGTAGAGATTGGTTTGTAATATATACATATAGTTAATTATAATATGTTATATACTTACTCTAATATACAAGTATATGTGTATGCTTATAAAGTATACAATGTATATAAGTATCTCTTTGGTTTAATATATATATATATTATAACATGTATGCATATATAAATATATGTCTAATTTTTTTTATCTATTACTTTGATTAAATAGTGTATAAACTAAAATATATAAAGAAAAATAATTCAAATACTTTTATTATTGTTGAAATCACTAAAAAAATAGTGATAATTATAATGTAGAGATCGGTTTGTAATATATATATAGTTAATTATATTATGTTATATATTTACTCTAATATATAAGTATATGTATATACTTATAAAGTATACAATATATATAAGTATCTCTTTAGTTTAATATATATATATTATAACATGTAGATATGTATATACATACGTCTAATTTTTTAATCTATCACTTTGATTAAGTAATGTATAAAGTAAAATATATAAAGAAAAATAATTCAAATACTGTTATTATTGTTGAGATCAGTAAAAAGTTGATAAAAATTATAATGTAGAGATCGGTTTGTAATATTCTTTATTTCCTACATTTTAATATATATTATACTATATAGCTATGTATATACATATATTTAATTTTTTTATCTATCACTTTGATTAAGTGATGTATAAAGTAAAATATATAAAGAAAAATAATTTAAATATTATTATTATTGAGATCACTAAAAAAAATAGTGATAATTATAATGTAAAGATCGGTTTGTGATATATGTAGTTAATTCTATTATGTTATATACCTATTCTAATATAGAAGTATATGTATTTTATAACATGTATGTATATATAAAGAAAAATAATTTAAATACTATCATTATTATTATTAAGATCACTAAAAAATAGTGAACATTATAATATATAGATCGATTTATAATGTTCTGCTTATCAATTTATTAGAAATTAACGAGATTTAATTTTTTCATCAAAAATAACGACGAAATAGCTAAAAATTCTTAAAAAAATTTAAAATTTCTTGAAAATTTTCACTCCCTCCTTTTTTTTTTTTTTTTCCCTCCTTCTGCCTCACATTCTTCTTCTTCCTCTGTCTTCTTCTTCCTTCAACCACTCACAGCAGCCCCCACCCCCTCTCCCCTTCCCGCCCCCTTGCCCACGGCCTCCACCCCCTACCCCCCACCTGCGCAACTCCCCCAAACCCAGGTCTGCCCCCCTCCCCGCCGCAGCCCAAGGTCGGCTACCCCTCCCCCCCGCAGCCCCCTCTCCCGCCCCTCCCCCACCCCCCCACGGTCGTCGCCCCCGCCCCACAGCCTCCCCCACCCCTCCCGCCTGCGCAACTCCCCCAAACCCAGATCTACCCCCTCCCCCCGCAGCCCCCTCTCCTGCCCCTCCCCCACCCCCACGGTCGTCGTCCCTGCCCCGCATCCTCCCCCACCCCTCCCGCCGCCCCCACCTGCGCAACTCCCCCAAACCCAAATCTGCTCCCCGCTGCGGCAGCCCACAGTTGCCAGCGACGGTTTTGCAACGGTTTTTGGCTGTCGCAAAAAGCTGATTTCCCTGTAGTGAATAATCCGTTTTAGGATAGAAGAGAAAAAGGCCGAAAAAGAAACAACTCAAATTTGTTTCCAGATAAGTAAAAAGACCGAAAAAGTGGGAAAGAATATTCAATTTTCGGACAACTACACCAGACATGCATTTCTGCATTTCCACAAGAGAGAAGAATATTAAAGGTAACGAATACATTGTGTACCAACCTTACTCAGGGTTTGCTTTAGATGGACAAGACTTTACAGATGCTGAGCTTAATCAGGGTTTGCTTTGGATGGACAAATTTCTTGAGCATCTTGTTCATCCAAAGCACACCCTGAGTAAGGTTGGTACCCAATATCTCTGTCACCCGACCAACTTGAATAAACTAAACAACAACATTATCTAAAGAATACATAAGTAGAGATAAGAAAAAGAAAAAAGATAAGAAGAATTGTTTTTTACTTGGAAAATCAAAATACGAGGCACCTATTTATAAAAAAGGTAAGTGGTAGGATTATGAATAGAATATTAAATGATCACGATATTTTAAATAATATTCATGGAATACTTATTCAGAATTCTAGACAACAATAAATGTGTATATATAGTGCATGAATCAAAATATACCTCCAAAATACAAGATACAATTATGAATGTACATCAACAGTTACCACATTAAACTAGTACTACAACTCCCTTGAGAGTCATGTACAATGATTTTAAAAATACGCACCACGCTTCAGATTACAAAAAATTTCTCCCTCGTTTATTTTTTTTTTTCTTGTAATCATAATTCATTAAACAGAGGCTCATACTTGGTATTTCATTAATTTTATTTAGATATGGTTACATATATAACTGATGCAAATATAGAGTACAAAAGAAATAAATCCTTCGTACCTGGTTTTTTTTATTACGAATAAATCCAAATTTACTCCTATACCATTTTCCCATCAATTAATTAATATTACAATTATCTATAATGAATTTATTTTAACCAAGAATGACAGTACATTCTCATTTAAAAAAAGTGGAAAGTTTACTTAATGATGTTCTCCATTTACCCATATTCCTCTCTTAATTATTCTCTCTATTTACCCATTTTATTCTCTCTATATAATTAATGGCCTGGGATTTGTTAAAATTAAAAGAAGGGTAAAATGGATATTTTAATTTATTTTATTATGAAATTCTATAATTTCTTAATATGCGTGATTTTGACAATCAATCTACTTATTTTTGGACCGAGAGAGTAGTAATTTTTTCCAAAAATTCTTTTCAAATTTAAGAAACTTGAGAACTCTTTGGTGTCCTAGTATCAAAGCTTATGTATTATTTCTCATCATTCAGGGAATTAAGAGGTAGGTCAAAATATTATTGTCCTTTTTCCCTTGGTAGTACAGTCCACCAATAGAAGGGTGGCAGAATCAAATTTGAAACCATTCAAATTAGTGGGGAATCATAAATCAATTGTGGGTAACAATCTGGATAACGATGAAGTAGAAAGAGTGCTCTCAGCCAAACCCTCGACACCATCAACAATCTCCATCAACAAGCAAGACACCATGATCTTCAAATCTACAGCTGACCGGCAAACCTACATCTAAGGAAGGAAGCTTTCTTCTTATACTGACTTGGTGGTTTTGGCTAGTATTCTTCGAGTTCAATATCGAGCAATGAGACAGTGATAAAGAGTGAAGCTCTCAACGTCCTTGTGTCCTCTTCCCGGTTCTTGAAATCCTTCGAGCTCAACTAATGAATATTACTTACTTGCCGGTTAGTACAGTGGACTGCCCTTATCTTTTTTTTACCTCCTACAAGATTGCAAATTGTGTTTTGCCATGCATGCTTTTGAATATCCTTGTTTTTGGCTGCTGTGTTGTCTAGAAATTATAGGGTTCGGTGTCTTTTAGGTGTTGGAATTCTAGTGACAATACTACCAATTTGAGTGATTTATGTCCAGCATGCTATCTGTCCGCGTAGTATATTTTTTGTGCTTTGTTTCCCTCTCAACGTCTCCAGTGCAAATGATAGGATCTTGATTGCATATTTTGTTTCTGTTCCTCGCTGCTGGGGTGGTTTTTCATCATTCTGTTTTGGTTTTTTTCTTTCATTCTGGGTTCATATCCATCATCCGTCTAACTTGATCTTCAACAACCGTCTTTAATTCCCAAATCTTGATGTTGCCTGTACACAGTATGGATTTAATTTGAATTTCCATACTGTTGTCAACTCGTTACACCCCCTACAACTGGACAACCCTACTTCACACACTCACAACCGCTACCTGATTAATCCAAACCACATCAAGATAAAACCCCCTTGCTGCTGTCACTTCGATACACTCCCTTCAACCAGACAACACTCCTTCCCCACTCACAAACGCCAAATGAATCAATCCAACCCATAAATGGACAACTCACAATCGGCCAAACGATAAATCCATCCCACATCAGGACATTGTTGCCATGTTGTTATCATTTTGTTACAATCCCTACATCCGGACATCAATCCTTAACCCACTCACAAAGACCACCTGATAAATCCATCCCACATCAGGACAAAGTTTCCATGCTTTTGTTATTTTGTTACATTCTCCACATCGGGACAAAACCCCGTCACCCACTCACAAATGCAAAGTGATCAAGCCAATTCACATTTGGACAACTCACAACCAGCCAAATGAACAAAGTCTAATTCAATTTAAATTTCCATGTGTGCACTTCGTTCAACTCCCCACAACCGGACAAATCTCCTTCACACACCCACAAACACCAACTACTTTATTCTAACCACATAAGGACAACTCTCATCCGGCCAACTATGGCTTAAACCCGAAGTAAAAGGATTGGCAACTAGGGTACCCGAGACTCAACCTCACCTAACCATTCAAGGGGACAGGAAGATAATCATAGGAATCAGAGACCCTCTTCCCGGGTTTCAACCTCAAACATACTAACCAATATCCACTCCCAAACCAATGAAATCTCTTTGCCTTCACCGCCTAAGCCTCTTGATCCTTATCTATCCATAACTCTTATTCTAGACCTGAATGACCAGGCTTCCCCTGCCCCTATCCAGGTACCATGCCTCGGTCATGTGGATGTGGAGGCTCAGGTATCTACAGATAATATTGCTGAGCCAGAAATCTCTAACTCCTCTAGCTCTTTCATACCTGAAACCATACCTCCTCCTCCAGGGAATGATGTTAAACCCTCCGAAACAAATGCGAGGAAACCTGATCGAACTTAGGCAAACATTATTAAAGGAAACCGGGATCAGTGCAATGGTATGAGACTGCAACATATACCCCGAACTGGAGAAGTCATTGACATTCAGGAAGCTGATTTCAAAGATATGAAATTCAAATTGGGATTTTGCTTAATTGGTATGTTTGCTGGGTGGTTTCCTGGACTAAGGGCGGTCACAGAACTCACGAAGCAATGGACAATCCCTTCCAAGGTATATCATCATGCAACTGGCGAGCTTATCTTCCGGTTCAACTCAGAAAAAGATAGGTATGTGGTTCTTAGAGGCGGACCGTATGCTACGTTTGGACGTTCACTAATGTTAAAGGCAATGCCTAGAGAATTTAATTTCTCATTAGATGATATTAGCATATTGCCGCTATGGGTAACATTCCCTGCTCTGCCACAGGGATGCTGGAACTGTTCTGCACTAAGTAAAATTGCATCTGGGGTTGGAGTGCCACTTATGACTGATATGCTCAATGCACGCCATAAAAGGTTATCTTATGCCCGAGTCCTAGTGGAGGTCAATGTATCTAAGCCTTTGATCAAGAAAGTGCCAATCCGACTACCATCCGAGAAAACTAAATACCAAGCAGTTCGATATGAGTTTGAGCCATTGTTCTGCAAGATATGCTGTAAGTTTGGTCATGCCACAGATAATTGCATGGGGGACAAAGTGAAAAAATGGGAACAGATGCTGTCTACACAGGTAACATCTAAGTCTAACCAGGCAAAGTCGAGGTCTAATTCTAGGCCTAAATCTGTACCGGCTGGAACAAGAGACCTTCCAATTGGCGTTGCACCTATGGCCCCAATAAGAGACAAAGGAAAGGAGCCAGTCATTGCTATGGACCGGGAAATCAGTGGTCAAGTAGGACCTACCATGGGCACTATGGGGCATGGTTCTGAGGCATCAACTTCACTGGCCAAGAGTGTTCCAATTACTACTAAAGATCCTATGAAACAGACCATGACTACTGCATCTCCCAAACAGGCACAATAGAATGTACGAAAGGTTAGCAGGGGTCGATCAAGGGGCAGGTGTAGGGGACATAACCGAACTAATTCATGTCCCGGGGTAGGGTATAATTTCAGGTCAGTAATGTTGTGCCAAAAGTGGGCAAAGAAGGAAGAGTGGAGGATTTACCAAATGTGGTGGTTAAAGTTGAAAAAGCATTTATACAAGCTTCTAGGATTATTCGCACTGTCTGGAAGAAATTCATAGACTGCAACATCGACTTGGTTGGTGCCCAACGGGCACTAATTGGTGAACAATGGAGTCGCATGCTGGAACATAAGATGGTTTAATAAAACCCTCAAGCAGCACGGGGTTAGGGACTTCATCTCAAAGCACCGTATGGATGTTTGTGGTATTTTAGAAACTAAACTCAATGAGGAAGGGCTGGAGTGTTAGAATTCGTGGACTCCTAAACGCGGAAAACATCTACGAATCCCTTCCAAGGATCCAAGTAAACGATTAAGAAGATCGTAGGTTTGCAAATTTACCTCTATTATGTGTAATCAATATCCTTCAGTTCTGATTGTGCTGCTGTGCATGCAACCCGAACGATCACCAGACGCTGCAGTTGTGCAAGCGTCCTCTATCGGATATACACCGCGAACTCACTCGTCACCCGGGGAGTGCTAGCGCCTAGGGTTTTGAAAGGCTTATTTTTCTGGTGGATGAAGGCACGAATTTTACAACAGAATTGGCACACACAAGAAGACGACTAGGGTTTTTCTTAAAAACCCACTTCGAACCTCTTAGAGTCCAACCCTAATAATATTTTATCGTATTTTAATTTAAATTCAAATTAAATTAAAACTGATACGATAAGATTCTGCCATTATCTCGGTAATTTAACTAATTAATTTACCAAGTTAGATTCTTAAAATCTGGACATCATTTAGATACATCGAATGTGGACATATTCCCAGATTCATTGTATCTGGTAGATTTTCTAAGTTCGATTAACTTAGACATGTTTCTAGATTCATTGAATCCGATTACCAGAAAATAACCTAACAAGTTCGCTTATTGTATGACCTTATAGGTTCATTTAACACTGGCAGTGTGCCCAAATCATATTTAAATGACCCACAAGTTATAAGCGGTTTCTAGTAAAACATTATAACTATCCAGGTTAAATGAAGATCGGTGATCTCTTTGAACCAAACCATAATTTTATATTTAGTCATTTTGTCACATGATATCCAGATTAAGCATAAGGCACGGAGCATGTCATCCTTATTAAGCTCAATCAATTATTTCTTGATTTCATAGTAGACTGTTCAAACAAATGATATCAATATCTTAGATTGATATATTTGAGCACGGCCATACATTTTAACAATATAACTTATCAAGGGGCCCATGGATATCTCTCCCATAATTGAGAGGGACAAATTCCTTCACAATCAATCATATTCCTCTTCTCGATTTATTCTATATCCAATGGTAGTCTAATTTATTATCTAATTAAAGACAACTTTAGACAATGTCAAAATATAGAATTTATCAAGTAGGAAACTATGATGAATTTAGGTCAAAGGACTTTTAATATTATTATGACTAGAAAGTACTTATGACATGTTCCATGAAGTACTCTCACAGTGGGTAATATCCAATACAATGGTCTCTAACATTTATTTATGTTTTGACTTGATATCACAAATATCCATGACCAGCAAAACATAGTCATCCAGTCACAAACATACTAATCTTAATTTATTATTATTTAAATAATAATAAACGATTAGGGATAGATTTAGAATAGTCATGGTATTCATTGTTGGGTTTTACTATTAAGTCACGTACTTGATGACCACAAAACAAAACGCACAATTCATGGAAAGGAAAGCCTCATATTATTATATAAAACATAACGACAATAGCATAAGTACAAATTGACTCTAGGGCATATTCCCAACATGGAGAATATCCTAAAGAACCATTTCCTAGTTGGGCTGCCAAACACAATTTTGAGGACTCGGAAGGGGTAGACGTACTATGGAATAAGGCTAAGGTTGATGTACATGTTTGGCATACCTCGGCTCAGGCACTGTCTTGCTGCATCACTTGCAAAGTTACCCATATCTCCTATTCTTTCACCTTCGTGTACGCTTACAATACAGTGGTTGCTAGAAGACCCCTGTGGAATGACTTAAAGCAAATTCTCCAATCAACTTTTGACCTCATGGATTCTAATGGGAGACTTCAACACTTATTTACAGGTGGATGAAAAACTGGGAGGGACAACCTCTTCTACCTATGAGTTAAATGACTTCTCCTCGTTTTGTGCGGAGACTGGCATAGTAGATCTACCATATGTTGGCACGTGGTTCACGTGGATAAACTCCCGAGTATGGCCCAAGCTGGACATAGTTATAGGTAGTGACGCTTGGTTCCGAGGTCAAAGCTAGGCATCCGTGGAGTTTTCCCCCATTACTTGCCTTTCGGACCACAATCCTTGCCTTTGGATACAGGTGGATTATCTGAGATGGGGGGTCTCCCTTTTAGATTTTTAAATATTTGGGCTGACCATGAAAGATTTTTTTATTTGGTTAAAGGGGTGTGGGAACAAAGTTTTGAAGGCTATCATCAGTTTATGCTATGTCAAAGGTTGAAGGCACTCAAATGGGATTTGCGTGGACTGAACAAAAAGGAATTTTCCCATATTTCGTCTTGTGTGGAGCAAGCCAACTAGGAGCTACAGAGGGCGCAACAGCTATTGTTAGAAATCCCTTAGACAACACCTTGATTGCCCAGTACAAAAACCAAAAACTGACTGCTCGGAGGTTAGCAGAGGCAGAAATGAAGTTTTATCAGCAGCTAGCAAAGGGGAAATATGTTGCGCAGCCGGACAAATGCACCAAATACTTCCATGCTATAGTGAATAGGAACAAGAAACAGAACTTCATTGCATCCATTATAATGGAGGATGGAACGAGGACAGCAGTCAAAAAGCACTTGTGAAAGAATTTGTTGACTACTACTACAGACTGCTTAGGACTTGGGTTCAGTGCCAGAAACTCAATGTAGACTATGTTTGGGTTAGTCCATGGGTGCCACACTATCACATGGCAGACCTTGTAACGGAGGTTTCAGATTAGGAAATCAAGCTTGCCTTGTGGGATATTGGTGACTGCACAGCCCCAGGACCTGACGGTTACTCTGCCAATTTTTTCAAAAAAGCCTGGGGAACGGTTCAGCAGGATTTGTGTGCGGCGATTTGGGAATTTTTTCATTTTGGTAGGATGTTAAAGTAGTTCAATCACTCGGTTATTACTCTGGTTCCTAAATCTAACCACGTTGAGAGGGTAGGGGACTATAGACCTATTTCATGTTACAATGTGGTTTATAAGATTATCTAAAAAATAATGGCAGCCAGACTCAAAACTGTTCTCCCTATTCTGGTGGATCCTACTCAGTCAGAATTTATGGAGGATAGACTTATGGCGGATAATATCCTACTAGTTCAGGAACTATTGCGAGCCTACAATAGGAAGCGAGTGTCACCACACTGCACCGTTAAGGTGGATTTGCAAAAAGCATACGACTCGGTTAGCTGGGATTTCTTGCTAGACTTATTAGATGAAATTGGATTCATGCAGCAGTTTGTGGGTTGGATTGAGCAATGCGTTACCACTACCTCATTCTCTGTTGTTATCAATGGGACAATACACAGGTTCTTTAAGGGAGCAAAGGGACTTTGCCAGGGAGACCCCATATCTCCGTTGTTGTTCATTCTCTGTTTGGAATAGTTTTCTTGGGTTGTTAAAGTTCACACACTTGGGACTGCTTTTAACTACCACCCCAAGTGTGACTACTTGAGGATTATTCACCTTACTTTTGCAGATGACTTAATGTTGTTTGCTAAAGGTGACAGATCATCAGTATACATCTTGCTGGGATGTCTAGAGGAGCTAAAAAGATGATCTGGCCTGGAAATCAACAGGGACAAATCCAATATATGCCTTACTAAGTTGGGAATTTCAAACCAGAATACTATTATGGATGATACTAGCATCCCTATGGGTGGCTTCCTGTTTTGCTACCTTGGCATTCCAATCATGGTAGGTAAAATGAGAGTTTCTTACTTTCGTCCTTTATTAGATAGGATAGGCTCTTATATTAGAAGATGGTCAACACGGTCTTTATCATATGCAGGGCAAATGCAACTAATCCAAACTATGCTACAAGGTATTAATTGCTTTTGGCTTTCTATATTTCCAACTCCTGTTGTGGTTATCAATCAGTTAGACAGATTGGCCAGGGACTTCCTTTGGGACTCAAAGCATGCACTTGTGGCCTGGAGAGATATTTGCCTACCTAAGGAAGAAGGTGGCCTGGGACTTAGGAATTTGAGCACTTGGAACAGAGCACTATTGTCCCAAATCTTATGGGATATCCAAGTAGAGAAATAGTCACTATGGGTTAAATGGCTTAATCACGATTACATAGAGGGGCGTTCAATCTGGGAGATACCACAATATAAGGAACATTCTCCTTTGTTCCAAAGAATACTATCAATTAGGGATACTATTTTGGAAAGGGCAAGAGATGCAAATCGAGCAGCAATACTTTTGCAGTCTTGGGCAATAGGGACCACGGGATTCACTGCACAGGCATATAACTATCTCAAACCATTACTGTCGAAAGTACATTGGGCCAAAATGATCTGGAAGCAGGGGCTCATGCCTAAGCATTCATTCATGGTTTGGTTGTGTGCCAAGGGCCAGTTGAAAACTAAAGATGTTCTAGTGTTCCGACCGGACAACATGTCATGTCCTTTATGCCATACGCACCTGGAGACGACTAGACACCATTTTTTCAACTGTGTAATATCGAAACAAGTATGGACGGATATCAAGGCATGGTTAGCCTTACCACATCATATGAATTCAATCGACACTGGCCTCAGTTAGTTCAACCGGGCAACTCGCAGATCCTCGTGGCTTGCCAAAACCAAAGTATCTGCAATGGCTGCCACGGTTTACTATATATGGCTGGCATGCAATCAAGCACTTTTCGAAGGAGTTGCTTGTTAACCTTTGGAAACTACGAAGAGAATCAAAACACATGGGTACTCTGTACTTTTTAACTTCTACCCTTATGTTTTGACCCATTTTGAAGATTCTATCTGTCATAACTAGTTAATAGTTGCATTACTATTAACTAGTAAGATCCTATGTACGTATACTTTGACCAATATATACATTTACATCTTGATAAAAAAAATAATAAATAAATCAATTTTGATGGACATATACCAAACATAATGCTCAAATTATTTTGGTCAATAAAAGACCAAATTGTTTTGATTACATGTCAAATATTTTAACTAGTAGTCATGTAATACCCAACATAATTTTGTATTAGGGAAATTAGAATAATGAGTTTTATTCTATGAATAATATGAATTTTGCATGAGAAAGAATTACTTAAATCTTATGTGAACTATAATTTTATTTAGGGGGAAATATAATTTATTTGTATGTGTGTTTGCTCAAATGAAAATTTGTTTTGTTTGAACAACACATGGATTACTATTGAGTTAAATTATTAATATAAAAAAGAAGTACTATTTACAATTTCTCTAATAATAAGATAAATAAATTTTATAAATTGTATACATACGACTATACAAATTTCAATATAGAAAAATTAGATAATCAATTTTACGTTTTGTATTAATTGAATTGTCTATGTGATTATTTTGTTTAATTATTATATGAGATTTCTTAAGGAAAAATAATGAAGAGAATGTAACTATTTGCTTTATATGTGGCAAATGATTTATTCTTAGTTAATTATTATGTTGTATATAAAATAATATTGTTACAATGATTTTTTTTACCGGAGAAAATAATTTCTTGAACAATCAAATTTAATTGCAACACTAGCTTTGATTTTTAAATCAATTAAAATTTCTTGGTTAAAATTTAAGACTAACACCAAATTAGACTACTTGACCCATTTTGACCAAGAGGATCCAAGATCCATAAACCATTTTGACTCATTAGGATCCATTGAATCTCAACCTTTGAAGCTATGCTGAATTCAAATAAACTCATTTTATCCATAAGATCGACATAGCCCTAATATATATACTCATTTTCTACCCATTTCTTCTCTTCACAACTAGCAGTCCACCCTTTATCCTCTCAACATTTCCTCCTCCCTTCTCTCCCAGAAAACCGGCAGCTTCCTCTTCCCCAACTTAGCTGCCAAGAACCTCCTTCTCCCTTCCTTTATTCTATCTCCTCACAAAACTCAGTTTTTAGAAGTAAAAAGCAGCACCTTTCCACTGATATTTCAAGACAAAGCTGGGATTTTTCAAGAAGGTATGTTAAACACTCCTTTTCTTCATATTTTCTAGTGGTGAAAAACACTCATCTCCTTCTACTCATTTTTCTTCTTGAAGACACAAGAAAAGCAGCTGAAAATCCAAAGCTAGAAGCCTCCCTTTGCTGCATTTGAGGTGCTCAAAACCAAGCCTTCAAGAGGTGATCCAAGAACTCATTTTTCTACCCTAAACCCTGATGACCGAAATTATGTCTAATCTGCCCAGTTTTGTATTTCAGTGAAAAATCGCTATATTTGCTACATTGGTGATGAAAGAGTGTCGTGGGATTAACTATAGCATGTATTGATGCGTGTAGAAGATGTCTTTTGGATAATAGAAGCATTTTTCCATCTAATTTCGTGGAATGCCGAAATCTATGCTTTTTGTCCAGATTTGTATTTTGTGGTGTAGTGTTGTTTTATTTGTGAATTTGGTGTGAATGTGGGGGTGAATTTCATGATATTGTGAACCACAATGTGTGTATGAGCTTGTGTGTGTGAATGGTGTGATTTGCCATGTGTATTGAGGGTAATGAAGGTGATCAAAGAACAGAGCACTGCTGGAAATGTGTTTGCACAGAAATGGGTGTGACATTTGAATTCAAAATTTTGTACAACTTGCTTGGAATAGAGTCTCTGAATGATTCATGATATGTGGGGAGTATATGGATGTGATTGTTGCATGAGGACAATGAAAGGAACAAAGTTTTATGATTAATTGTAGAAGACTTTGCATTCTGTCAAAAATTATGTATAGATGACGTTAATGTGTTGCCGCAGAGAGCACACTTTCCCATTGAATTTGACCATGAAATTTACGCTGAATAAACTTCAGGATGTTAAGAAATTTTAAGAACAAGAATCACCAGAAAGCACGTTTCATTAGGACGTTATGATTTTTCATAAATGATTGCAAAACACTGGTACTGTAGCATCGCTCCATTTTGTAAAAACTAGTTGACCCTCTTTTAAGTGGAATTTTTATGAGAACATTAGATGGAAATTCACCTAACGTATAGAGGTATCATGCTGGAATGTTTTATTTAAAAAAAAATAAAAAGAAGAAGAAGAAGAGTTTTTCCAAGGAAATTAATGTGTTTTTCCAGACTCATGTATTACCGTTTTACGAAGTTTTTAATCTTAACGAGAAAAACAAGCCTGCATAAAAATTTAGCTATAAATGTATTTGAACTTGATTTAATTAAACTGTATCAGACTTTGAAGCTGCTGCTTAAAAGTATTTTATATTTTTTATGACACAAATAAATTAAGCTATTTTGGGTGGCGATACCGTAATTATAGCCATTTTATATCAATAAACTACTAAAAGGGATTCTCATTCTTGTAAAACTATTTTTCTTGCCTATATTGCTTGATGTGCTTCATATGATTATATGCCTTCTTAATAGATTATAAATTGATTTGTGTGTGTTTTACATAAATTATTTTTTTGTATACTAATTAGGGTTTGCATGATAATTAGGGTTTTATGTCATAATAAGAGATTTTGGTTAATGATTAGGGCTTTGTTTGGCCATTTGTGTTAATAGAAAATTTCTGGAGCTCTTTATTATGTGAATTTGTGGATGTCTTAGTAGACTATTGAATTTTGTGAAGGAATGCTTTATCCCTAGAATGAAGTTTTATTGCTAAGCGTTTATAATTACTTATGAGCTAAGTAACCACCAAATTGCCCTAAGTGAATGCGATTTTCTAAGTGTGGACAAAGGTATGTCCATGCATCCCAAGCATATTTCCGAAATGCATATTATGATATGCAAAATTCTTGCAAAATATCATGTTTTAATTAAGCAAGATTTGCATTCAAGTCTTAATTTCACAAAACATTTATCCTCAACATGAAAATTATGAGCAAGTTACTTTGTGGGAAGCACTTGCATGAAAATAATGATTTTATTATGATTTATTTATGCATAGTATTTATGCGAAACTTTTCATGAAACATTTATCCTTAACATAGTATTTAAGAATAGCATAATGCTTATTTTCATGAAACATTTATCCTTAACAAGAAAATTATGATCTAACTTATGAGCACGTCACTTTGAGGGAAACACTTGCATGAAAATGATGCTTACTATAAATAATGGTTTTGTTATGTTTTATTTATGCATAGTATTTATGCGAAACTTTTCATGAGTCTTATAATTATGGAATGAAGCCATGAATTAAGAATAAACGATACATATGAATACACTTATGCATTTCATGCAAGAAAAATATTGTGAAAACCATGGCTTTAGTTTTATAAGTAATGACTCCAAATATTATAGTTTTCACTACAAGAAAACTGTGACTTTGTCATGAACTTTTGCCATGGAAAATTTTCGGTGGTAATCAACGATGGATTTGCCATGAAACCACAAAAGACAAAGCAAATTGTGAGGGACAGAATGCCCTAGCAAATTCGTAGCTATTTGCCATGACATTGCGATGGAAGCAGTAGCAACTAGCGATGAAAACATATTTCGTCTCAAATCGGTAACAAAAAAAAAAAAGCGCCAAAAAATTATGCCAAAAATTAGCCATCGATTTGCGCTGAAAAATTTTTCTTGGCAAAATTATAGCATTTTTCAATAAATAAAAAATGAGAGAAATATAGAATATTTCATCGCAGATCTGTAGCAAGTTGTAATTGTTGTATTCCGTTGCAAATCGTGGCGAGAGATTGCCACGGATTTGCCATTGAATAATTTTTTAATAGAAAAAATATTTCTATAGCATATCCCTAGCAAACTACTTGGGATTTGCTACAGACAATTTGCCACGGCTTGTAGTCCGTGGCCAATCCCAAGCAAACGGCTAAGGCTTTGCCATGAATTTATTTTTTCTTCTTCTTTATTCTAATTCTTTTATTAAATAAATTTGTATTAATTGTAATTCGACACCCTTTGAAGAACAAAGATCAAATGGTTTATAAAAAAATTGATTTGTTTATTTGTAACTTATTTAGTCTTAAAATGAAAATTGGGAATAATAATTGAATGTGTTTTAAATTTTTACTGGTTCCCTCGTAAATCCGTAACAATTTGTCACAAAATTGTCACGGAATTGGTCAATTGAGTTGATTCAATGGCAAATCTGTAGCAATCTACTACGAATTTGCCACAGAAGAATAAATTTCTCAATTATTCCGTGGCTAATCCGTGATAGTCTGCGAGGGATTTGTCACGGATTTGATTTTTTACATTTTTTGTTAATTCTTTTGTTATATTAATTCTAATTGAATAACTATTGAGAAAAAATATGAATTTGTGTATTCCTTTATCTCCTTTTGAAACACTACCTGATTATTTATAGATTTCAATAATATTCATATATTATTTGTGTTCATAAAGTAAATTATACTTGTAACAAGTAGTACAATAGGCATGTCACTTATTTTGAAATATTTCTATGAGCTTTTTTAGTTTAATTTAATGTATAATGATTGAGAATATATCAAAAAAAAAATATTAGACAAAATAGAAATAAAAAGAATGTTCAGTTTATTTTTATTTACCAGTTCCCTCACAATTCCGTGGCAATTTGCCAGGGAATTACCACGGAATTGGTCAATTGAGTTGATTCCGTAGCAAATCCGTTGCAATCTTCCACGAAAGAATAAAATTCTCAATTATTCTGTGGTAGTCTACGAGGGATCTACCATGGATTTGATTTTTTACATTTTTTACCAATTCTTTTATTATATTAATTCATATTAATTCTAATTCAATACTAACAAATATGAATTTTCTCCTAAAAAACTATGTATAGTTTTATTTAGAAGAAGAAAAATAAAAGTCCTCCAAATATATTTTTTCTAATTTAAAGAAAAAATTGAAAAGCTAAAGGCGCTAAGAGAGATACAAAAGTTTTTTCACAACATATTTTCACACTAAATTTTCTTTACTTTCCTTTTGGTTTCCTAACTTCACAATTCCTTTCCTTCTCAGTACTGTATCCACCGCATACTGCTTGGGTTGGGAACTCTCTGAAAGAGGAAAAGAAAGTCTCGCACAAATAAGTCTCACAAAAGAAAGTCTTCCTTTGCCATCCCCTAGATTTGGTTGAACTCTCCCTCGAGACGCAAGGGAAGGAAAAGGGAACACAGGAAACAAGAAAAGCAACTAACAATATAGTGGAGAAGGCAAGCATATTGCGGTGCTGGGCCTCTTTTTCCTTTCGATGCTAGTGTTAGTTAATAGGATCGACATACTTATGTGTTAACCAAATTAAATCTCGAGAATATGTGAAACGAACGAACCATACCTTTGTAGATATCGCTTTCACCAATACGATTCTTGAAGTCTTTGGCCTTTTGGTAATGCTCCAAACCCCCAAATCTTCTTCAATATAATCTCTTTGAACCAGAAAATTGCTAATCGTATTTTGTTTCTCTCTTTGTTGAAGGTGGACTCACACAAAATCTGAGAAAAAAAACTCAGAGAACAACAACGATGTTTCTCATGTATGTTGAAAATAGAGTCATAAACCAATATATATAAATGACTCTATCTCAAAATACGAATCCTGATAGAATAAGAAAAGTATATTTGGATACAACTATTTCCACTTATCCTATTCCATTTAAAATATGATTTTTGATTTTCTGTAATTTTTATTAATAAATTATAATTAAATTATAAGTTATTATTGTTCTATAATTAGGAGCCACTGAAGGGACTTGACCGGATACAATTAGACTAACCTCCAATAAATTATTTTGTCAATAAAAATAATTTATTAATTATGTTCCATTTCACTAAAAGAACGTAACTGCAATCTTAGTCTAATCGCAATTATTGGAGTCAATGATTCTATCCATTAATTGATCGAACCAATAAGTTACCCCCGTAGATCAATATAATACTTTGAATGAGGCAGTATGACCACGAGTGCTCCTTATTCAAATCTTCAATTCTCATCTTTAATTTGACGAGTACCATGTGACCACGTCACACTTACAAATTGAATTCAATAGACACCATTGAATTACTGAGTTCAGATTTAACTGTCCCTTAGAAGAACTCATGAGGAAATGATCTTGCCTATTAAAGGTGACAGATTCCATATTGCATAACAATTATTTGATATTTATTTCACTTTAATTCCCAAGATGCCGAGATATTTATTATTAAGTTAATCTTACTCTTTGGCAACTCAAGGAACTCCAAGTTAGTAAATATAAATAATTGTTTGCTCAGGATTAAGGTATTATGTATGACAAGCTTTTAATATTTTATTTGTATGGTCTATTCCACAAATAAATATTGATGGTCCATCCAATATATCAAATATATATCCTTAATTTTATTACCAAAGTCAAAGACAGACTTCAATAAAATTAAGACGATCTCTCCAAAATAAATTGCCCAAATTTATTTTAGATCGCGGATAATTTATTTCGAATTAAATTATAAATCAAGTCTTTCTGTGTTTAACAAATAAACACTTGATTTATAATATCTAAATAATTCGTGGACAAATCAGGCTCATACATAATTCATACATATAAATATATAAAGACATAGTTTATTTAATTTCAAAATACAAATATGGTTTTTACTTGATGGGCATATCTAACAAAAATCCTCCCACTTGTCCTAGAGTAAATGAGATATGTTAGAAATGCCCATACTTTCTATATGACTTCCAAAAACAGTTACAGGTAAACTTTTAGTAAAAGGATCAGCAAGATTTTCAGCAGAAGAAATTTTGCACACTTCTACAACTCCACGTTGAACAATCTCCCTAAGTAGGTGATATTTACGTTCAATGTGTTTTCCACGCTGATGGCTGCATGGTTCTTTTGCATTTACCACTGCACCACTGTTGTCACAGTACAAACTAATGGCTTGAGATGCAGAAGGAACCACTTTAAGTTCTATCAAGAACTTCTTCAACCATACTGTCTCTTTAGCTACTTCACAAGCTGCCACATTTTCAACTTCCATTGTAAAGTCAGCAATAGAAGATTGTCTGATACTTGTCCACACAACTGTACCACCACCTAAGGTGAAAACAGAGCCTGAGGTGGACTTGCGAAGATCTCTATCAGCTTGAAAATCAGAATCAATGTAATCTATAGATACCAATTCTGGAGCTGTGTAAACTAGCATATATCCTCGAGTTCTGCAAAGATACTTGAATATATGCTTGACTGCTATCCAGTGTTCCGGTCCTGGGTTTGACTGATATCTACTGACCATCCCAATAGCATGACAAATGTCTGGACGAGTACAAAACATAGCATACATGAGACTTCCTACAGTGATGCATAAGGAACTCATTTCATGTACTTAACTTCATTAGGAGTTTTAGGACTATGCTTCTGAGATAACTAAATTCCATGTCTGAAAGGCAATTGACCTTTCTTGGAATTTTGCATAGAAAATATCGTCAGTATTTTTTTAATATATGAAGCTTGGGATAAAGCTATCTGTCTATTCTTTCTATCCCGAAGGATCTGAATGCCCAAAACATATCTTGCTTCTCCCAAGTCCTTCATATCAAACTGTTTACCCAACTAACTTTTCACCAATGTTAATGTTCTTACATCATTTCCAATGAGATGTCATCAACATCCAGTATGAGAAAAATCACCTTACCATCTATAATTCTCTTATAGACACAAGGTTCATCAAGATGCTGATCAAAACCATAAGTTTTAATGGCTTGATTAAACCTGATATTCTAATATCTAAACGCTTGTTTAAGCCCATATATGGACCTATTCAGCTTACAAACTTTTTGTTCTTGACCTTCTTGGATAAAACCATCTGGTTGTACCATGTAGATACATTTGTCAAGATTTCCATTAAGGAAAGCTGTTTAGACGTCCATTTGCCATACTTCATAGTCGAAATGAGCTGCAATGGATAGGAGGATTCTTATAGACTTTAGCATGACCACAGGAAAGAAGGTTTCCTCATAGTCAATACCTTTTAACGCCACAAAACTTTCAAAATAGAAGTTATCCTATAGATGCTGTATTCATGCCTGTTCGAAATGCAAATCATAGTGTTCATTCTTATGGGAATGGGAATGAAAAACAAGAGATACTTTTTCTCGAAGTATGGACAAACGGAAGTTTAACTCCGAAAGAAGCACTTCATGAAGCATCCCGGAATTTGATTGATTTGTTTATTCCCTTTTTACATATGGAAGAAGAAAAGTCACATTTCGAGAACAATCAACACGTGCTTCCTTTATCCCCTTTTACCTTTCACGATAAATTGGCTAAACTCATAAAAAAGACCCTTAGCAACCAATCTAACTTTGAAAGTTTCGATTTTCCCATCTACTCCTCTCTTTCTTTTGTAGACCCATTTGCACCCAATAGGTTTTACCCCATTAGGCAGGTCCACAAGTTCCCAAACGGAGTTAGTGTACATGGATTTCATTTATGAATCTATTGCACTCTTCCAATGGTCTATATCTATGTCCTCTACAGCTTCTTTATACGTGGTGGGATCCTCTTCTTCCTCAAAAGAGATTACTTTAAAAGCTTATCCATAGAGTAAGTATCTAGAGGGACGTCGAATGACTCTCCCACTACATCTAAGTTGTGGAGGTTCTTGGATGGTTGGACTTTCCTCCTCCTCGTTGACTGGAACTAGATCTGCTAATTCCTTAATGACTGGATTTTGAACAGGGGCAGGAGGCTCTTCCCCTCTATGTGCCGAAGAGCCAGTGGGCATAGAAGGTGTAACATCTATTTCTCTCCCACTGGAATCTGGCATGTTAAGTGGCATAGATATGAATCCTCCACGTGAATCTTGAGTATGGGTTTCTGTAACCATTTTCTTGGGATTATTTCCCTTGATTTCTTCCAAAATAACCCTACTCTTAGATCCTCATTCTTCTATGTACTTGTCCTCTAAGAAAATTGCATTTGTACTTACAAATATTTTCTTATCTTGAGGACTATAGAAGTAGTATCCCATTGTTCCTTTTGCATATCCAACAAACGGACATAAATTTGATCGTGATTCCATTTTATCCATCTTTCCCTTCAGTACATATGCAAGACAACCCCAAATACGGATATGTGTCAAATTAGGCTTCCGCCCATTCCACAATTCCAATGGAGTCTTAGGGATAGACTTTGATGGAACCATATTTAATATATATGTCACAATTTGTATAGCATATCCCCAAAAGGATGTACTGAGTGTAGAGAAGCCTAGCATTGTTCTGACCATGTCTAACAATCCTGTTTCTCCTTTTGCCACTCCATTTTGTTTAGGAGTGCCAGTGCACTTAGTTGGGATAAAATCCCATTTTCTAACAAGTAAGATCTAAAGTCATGGGATAGATATACTCCACCTCGATCCGATCGAAGTGTCTTAATGTTCTTTCC
>JANUWF010000825.1:0-41461 GCA_026120185.1 Voacanga thouarsii | reverse complement strand
GCTCAACAAATAGAGTACCTTGGAGATCTCAAATCTAAGGATACTTGGACGTTTGCTATATTGAAATTATATCACCGACACTAAATAGTTATCCATGTGATTATCTCATAGCTAGGTCATCTAATGAACTTGTTCCATTATCAAGCATCCACGTGTTAACTTTGAGTATCTCAATACTCACAGATATAAGAATTACCGCCTGATCAAATTAGGAAGTCTAACACATGCTAGTCTTAACGCATTAATGATGTCCAGTCTCATTAATACTACGACTAGGGACTATTTAAGTACAAACACTATACAGTATAGTAGGAATCTCATATCATGATCTCTATCATGATTTTCTTAACACAGTGTTGTACTAGAGACTTTATCTAACAGTTATTTTACCCAAAAGTAAACAAAAGATACTGTAAGATAAATAATGCCCTTTTATTAAAATAAAATGTGTCATATACTATATATAAATGATTGCCTCTAGGGCATAACACTAACATCTTCACCTCACAATCAATTTTTTTCAAAACTTTTTTTCCACTCAAAAATATTTTTTTCCTCACATTCTTTTTCATAACTCAAAGCTAAGCAAAGTTTAAACCCATAATACAAGAGTTAGCCGACAAACTTTCCCCACATTCATCATATTATCCACATTTAAGCTAGATGAATCAAATAATATTCAAACACCAATGCATAAACAAGATTAATTCAAATTCTCAAGTCTTAAAACATCTCATCCAATAAAATATTTATTTGATAAAAATCCACCATATGAATGACAGAATTCATATCCAAGTAAGAAAGAGAATTGCACATTTACTAACTAATGAAAATCACAAAAAAAAATTGAAAATTTTCAAAAAAAAAAATGATATAGAAAATATTTTTAATACCTAAACTCTCCCCCCACACTTAAATGAGACATTGTCCTCAATGGCAAAAAAATATAACAAGGAAAGCAAAGCCAAGAAGACCAAAAATATAAAGAGAAAAATAGAGAAAAGAAAATACTTCTATTGCGAATTAGTTCCAACATGTGTGAATCCACTACAATGAGTCATTAGAAAAGTCACAAGGGTACCTAACTCAAAAGAAACAAAAAATAGAAAACATAAATCTAGAAAAAGAAAAAGAAAAGAAAAATAAGGAAAATATAACAAAAAACTAAGAAAGGTCGTGAAAATTTAAAGGAAAAGAAATAAAAGAAAAGTGACAGAAAACAAAATACAAGTGAGCAAGGAGTAAATCAGGAGTCCTCATCATCATCATCATCATCATCATCATCATCATCATCATCATCATCATCATCATCATCGTCATCTTCAGCTACTCTACTCATGGATGCACTAGTGGACTATTGGATCAAAGTCGAAAACTTTTGCTCTTGGTCATCCTGGCGGTGATAGAGGTCAGCAATGGAGCCTCGCAGCTATAAGAGGATTGTCATTTGGCTCTCTAGTTAGGCCTCCACTCGTGCCTCAAAATCAGCACTAGAATAAGAACCGATGGCAAGGGTGTGAGGATAGGTAGGCTACTCCTCTAGCTCCAATTGATAGGGCCTAAATTAATTATATTTTTCCTAATTATTTGAGGCTCTTTTGTGATACATTTTGTTCAATAACTAGCTATATTCCTTCATATTTGAGATTTTACCATTGGAAAGATATTTTGTGCATTATTCCAGATTTTAGGGGTAAAATAAAGCAAAAATGTCGCAAAACAGAATAGAGGCGACGACGGACATAACAGAGGAAGCGACGCCGGCCACGTGCTACTTGCACATACTAGGAGGTGACAAAAAATTGTTGAAACAAGATCAAAACGAGAACCAAACCTGCGCCGGCTCTAGTAGCTAAGGCGGCATGGCTGTACTCGGACAACATTGTGCTGAAATCAAGAAAAGATCGGTGAACGATTGAAAAAACAGAACACAACCGGCGCTGGCTCCAACAGCCAAGACAGCGCCGGTTGTGCCCTGAGGATAAGACAGAATCTTGATTTTTCCATGTAGTTTTTAGTAATCTGCAGAATTTTAGTATCTTCCTACTTCTACTCAGCTAAAAACCTTGCACCAACGAGTTTAGGCACTTTCTAAGCTTATAAATAGATGGAAAACACAAGAGAAAAATAGAGAATTCAGAGATCATAACATAAAATCACTCAAATCAAAGGTGGAATTCTTCAAATCAAGGTGGAATTCTTCAAATCAAGGAGGGTTGTACAAGAAGGTTTTCAAAGGAAGAAGAAGGAGGCTTGTCTATGAGTGCTTTTTTTTACTTTCTTTTCTTTTTCTTGAACAATGATGTATTAATTATTTTATTGTAATTTGATATTTTTTTAGGTATTCATGATTTTGCGAGTTATTTGATCTTTTAATTAATTGATTGGTATTCTTGGTGTTTAATTATTTATGCTAATTATGCAATTAATTGGTTGTTTCTTTCCATTAACTTGCTTAGACAAAGGGGTTGATGGTGGTCTCAATTCGTTAGTTTTATATTTGTTATCCTTTCACTTACTTGGACAAAGGGGTTAATTGTTAGGAATAAAGTAATTAAATGTTAATTGATATCTGCCAGGATATGGATTCATTGGTTAATTTCATGTTTCAAATTTGCCAGGATATGGAAATTTAATCAAGGATTGTGGTTAATGAATCTTTTAGGTGAATTAGTTGAGACAGGATATGTGATGCTCGTTTGTCTAGAAGATAGAGATTTCATGGATTGAACAAAGAAGTGAATCTATAGTAGTCCTTCATGATGCTAAGAGAATAATTAGTTATGAAAATGATTAAGTACTTGAGGATCATGTTTGTCAAAATAATGGTTTAAGTTACATAATTCTACATCCTTGATATGTACATATTATTTTATTTTATTTTATTTTATTTATTTATTTCTTTTTCATTTTATTGAGTCAGTTAAACAATGAAAGAAAATGGATTAATGCATACTTGTTCCTTGAGGATCGACACTTGTTTGAACCCTATGCTATGTTAATAATGAGTACGCTTGCTTATATATATAATTTGGGGTTAACGTTTTAATTTAAACTTGATTTGGAATGTGCTTATTTTTATATGATTTTTATACCCAAATAAAAATACATTAAGTTTTTGGCGCCATTGCCGGAGAACAATATCATGAAAGGTTGGATTTTGTTAATTTAACCATGTAAATATGTAAATAGGTAAATATGTACCATTGTTCTTTTCGTAAAAAAGGTGCTATCTTGTGTATCTTGTGTATCTTTGTATATCTTTGTATATCTTTGTCATGTAACTTACTAACTTTGACTATGTTCAATTAACTAACTTTTTCTTTTAATTTTGTGTTCATCATAAGTTCCGTTATCTAACTAGCTTCGATGTTCAGGAGAAATGGCGAATCAGACTCAGAGGAAGTTTAATAAGGGGAAGTACCCCCATTACACTTCTAAGATAACACTCACAACACCAAAATCAGTAGAGCTAGAAACCGTGATTGGAAAATTTGTTGTCCATGTCATAAGGCATTTCCAAGAAATAGATTGCACATTTGAGAAGTTCGAGGCAATAATCTGCAATATGGAAAGACAAATCTGGTTTTTGACTGACATGGTGATAAAATCCCATGACCTAACACTAATAGGTATTGAGGAAATAGCTGTTGTCACATTGCGGAGTGGAAAGAAGTTGCCCGACATTTCAGACTATAACCGGCATCGGCTGGAGGAAGAAAACCGGCGTCGACTATCCTATAACTCCAAGACCAAGCAGCCCAGCATTAAACCGTCTCCAGCCGAAGCACTGAAATTGGCGCTGGTTACACCCTGTCCATCTCCCGAAAATCCTGCTAGAAATTCTCCTGTCCAGCCTAAAATATCGTATCCTACCCGTCTCCACAAAGCTCAAAAAGATGCCCAATTCGACAAATTCTTTGAGATATTCAAACAACTATACATAAACATCCCACTCAGTGAAGCTTTAATCTACATGCCCAAATATGCCAAATTTCTTAAAAGCATGCTCGTCAACAAAAAGCGATTGGAAGAGTTCTCCACAGTGGTCCTAAATAAAGAATGCTCTGCCATATTGCAAGACAAATCAAATTTTCCACATAAAGAGAATGATCCAGGGAGTTTCTCTATCCCATGTTTAATTGGCATTCTTAATTTCTGTAATGCATTAGCTGACTTAGGTGCTAGCATTAATTTACTACCATACAAAACATTTAAAAAGCTAGGCCTGAGAGAACCACAACCCACTAGGATGAGTATTCAACTTGCAGATAGATCTATCAAATATCCTAGGGGCATAATAGAAGATGTGCTGGTGAAAGTTGACAAATTCATATTTCCAGTGGATTTTGTTATTCTTGACATAGATGAAGATTCCAAAGTCCCTTTAATCTTAGGTAGACCTTTTCTAGCTACAACAAAAGCAATAATTGATGTTCATGGAGAGAGATTGACACTTAGGGTTGGAGATGAGGAAGTAGTCATTCAAATCCACAAAAGCATGCAATACCCTTTATCTGCTGATGATTCTTATCTAAGAATTGATATTCTTGATGAACCTATTTTGGAGTTTGTGCAAGAATCAATTGAGGAGGAGTTGATGGAAACATCAGTGGCATATTTGGAGGACTCTCATGATACGGATGGGATAAAGAGTTTTGAAATTAAGAAAAGTAATTTGGGAGGAATGAAATCATCCATAGATGAGCCCCCAGAATTGGATTTAAAAGACCTACCCGAGCATTTGGAATATGTGTTTTTAGCTGAAGGACATAAATTGCCTGTGATCATTGCCAAAGATTTCACGAAAGAACAAAGGACCAAATCGGTAAGTATGTTGGGGAAATATAAGGGAGTTATAGCTTGGAAGATCACTGATATAAAGGAAATTAGTCCATCCTTTTGCACTCACAAGATTTTAATGGAGGAAGGTGCGAAACCCATAGTGCAACCCCAACATAGGTTGAACCCACATATGAGTGAAGGGATAAAAAGGTGAGGTGGTTAAGTTTTTAGATTCGGGCATCATTTACCCTATTTACGATAGTGTTTGGGTGAGCCCTACGCAAGTGGTACCAAAGAAGATAGGAATGACGGTGAGTCCCAATGATAAAAATAAGCTCGTCCCTATGAGATTGGTCATGGGTTAGAGGTTTTGCATTGATTATAGGATGCTAAACAAAGCCACTAGAAAAGATCACTTCCTTCTCTCTTTCATTGACCAAATGTTGGAAATGTTAGCCAGACATGAGTATTATTGTTTCTTGGATGGATTTTCTAGCTACCTACAAATCCCCATAGCTCCTGAGGACCAAGATAAAACCACATTTACATATCTATATGGTACTTTTGCATATCGCCGAATGTCGTTTGGTCTTTGTAATGGTTCCGGAACATTCCAAAAGTGCATGACAACCATATTTGAAGGGCTCGTAGGGGATATCATGGAAGTATTTATGGATGATTTCTTAGTCTTTGGTGATTCATTTGACTTGTGTTTATCTAATCTTGAAAAGGTACTAGCAAGGTGCGAAGAGACTAACCTCATGCTCAACTGGGAAAAATGCCACTTCATGGTGCAAGGTATTGTGTTGGGGCATAAAATTTCAAGGAAGGGTATAAAAATTGATAGAGCAAAAATTGAAGCAATTGAGAAACTACCTCCTCCTACTTCTGTGAAAGCTATAAGGAGCTTTCTTGGTCATGCAGGTTTTTACAGGAGGTTTATCTTAGATTTCTCAAAAATTTCCAAACCTCTTACTTCTTTACTTTAAAAGGATATTGTGTTTGATTTTGATGAAAATTTTCTTGACACTTTTATCATGCTTAAGGAGAAATTGATCAATTCACCCATTTTGATTGCACTTGATTGGTCTCTTCCATTTGACCTAATGTGTGATGCAAGTGATTTTGCAGTTGGTGCGGTAATGGGACAAAGGCGGAATAAGCATTTTCAACCCATCTACTATGCCAGCAAGACTTTAACGGATGCTCAAGAAAATTACACAACAACGGAAAAAGAATTACTTGTTATAGTATTTGCATTTGATAAATTTCATTCTTATCTTATAATGTCAAAAGTCATTGTTTATATGGACCATTCTTCCCTAAAGTACCTACTAACCAAATATGATTCCAAACCAAGATTGATAAGATGGGTATTATTATTGCAGGAATTCGATTTGGAAATTAGGGATAAAAAAGGTGCTGAAAACCTGGCTGCGGATCACTTGTTAAGACTAGATAATCCTAATTTAGAATCCTTAGTAGAGGAAGGCATCAATGACACCTTTCTGGATAAACAACTCTTGCTCATAGAAGGTGGATGCCAAACACCCCTTGGCTTGCCAATTTTACTAATTACTTGGTTGTAGGAATTGTTCCAAAAACTCTCACAATGCAACAAAAGAAGAAATTCCTCTCCGAAGTAAAGCATTACTTTTGGAAAGATCCGTATTTGTTTAAGTGTTGTGTGGATCAAATCATTCGTAGATGCGTGGACGCTAAGGAATGAGAGGATTTTCTAAGACATTGTCATGACGGACTTGCTGGAGGCCACTACCAAGCTAACAACACTGCATAGAAGGTGCTCGACTCCGAATTCTATTGGCCCACGTTGTTCAAAGATGCTCACAGGTTTGTCCAAAGTTGTGATATGTGTCAACATACGGTAACATCTCTAAATCTAATGAGATGCCATTACAAATTTTTCAAGCTCTGTGAAGTATTTGATTGTTGGGGGATAGACTTTATAGGACCTTTTCCTAGTTCTTTGGGGAACAAATACATCCTAGTCACAGTGGATTATGCTTCTAAATTGGTGGAAGTAAAAGCGTTACCTACGAATGATGCAAGGGTAGTGGTAAACTTTTCGAAAAAACTTTTCACCCGTTTCGGTGTGCCTAAGGTGCTTATTAGTGATGGGGGGACTCATTTTTGTAATGCACAAATGGAAAAAGCTCTTCACCATCTAGGCGTGAAACACAAATTGGCCACCTCCTATCATCCCTAAACAAGTGGTCAGGTTGAAGGGGTTAATAAGGAAATCAAAAGAATCTTGGAAAAAACTATTAACCATACTAGAAAAAATAGGAGTCTAAAATTAGATGACACTCTTTGGGCATATCGGACAGCTTTCAAGACCCCAATAGGCACAATTCCTTTTCGGTTAGTTTATAGAAAAGCCTGTCATTTACCTGTTGAGATTGAGCATAAAGCTTATTGAGCTATTAAACTTGTTAACCTTGATCTTGAGTCAGTTGGAAAGTCTAGGTTGCTTCAACTTACCACCTTGGAGGAGTTGCACAATAGGGGCAGCTATGACTGGTTTTTTGAGCAGAAGGTTAGGGAAGACAATGGAGTTCAGTTCATGGTTGTTCAAGAGAAGTTTGAATAGAAAGATGAGGGAGTTTCGGTCAGGGCTGAAAAAGGAAACAAAGCTGGAAAAATTTCAGTACAGGATTTCGCAAGTTGCTGGAATTTTTTGGGCAGCTTTTGCTACTAGTTTCCAATCAATTTGCAGAGGGTTTGAAAGGGACTTCAAAGGTCTTTCAATGCTAGTTTCCAGCCTTCTTTATGGTGAAAAAACGTGGCTAAGGTGTTGGGAGAAACTGGAAGAAAACAGCTTGGTTTAAGCTTACCTAAACTGCGAATTTGCCCAAAAAAATTTCTAGTTTGGACTGCACATTTGTGCAGTCCGAATTTGGCCATAAAATTTTAGATTCCAAACTGGTCAAGAGGGCTATTTTCTGGCAGCATTTGAGAGGGAATGATGGCTTAAAATTTTGACACCTTGAATGCACAAGAAGCTGGAAAAAATTCCACATTACTTCAAGAAGAAAATGAACATGGCTAGAGTGGGGTTTTGAAGGTTCAACCATGGAGTTTAATCTCTTGGGAACCTTCCCCAACTCCTACCCATTTTCGGTCCATAAGATCTTAAACTTAGACATTTTTGAACCTTCAAAGCCACATCACTTTACTGAAATTTTCTGGAATGAAATTAGCTAGAACAAATTGACCAACCTAATGAATTGAGATGTAGGAAAAACTAAGGATCAAGAAGGGTATGAATTCCCTTGGGAATTTTTGTAGGGCACAAGAGTAGGATTAGGACACTCCTATCATGCCTCCTCTAGGACATCACCTCTACTCTTCTCTAAAGCACACAAGGCCGAAAATTCAACCTTCCCAAACAAAAATAAAGTTTAATCATGCTAAGGCTCCAATGATGGAATTTGAACCCAAGACCTCAAGAATTAATTCTAAAACTCTAACCACTAAACCACAACAACTCTTATTCTTACTTTCTCTCTAAAAATATTTTTTCTATTTAATCCTCAAGCTATCTTCCTATTTTCACCTCAAGAAAAAATTACCATTTTGCCCTTCTTACTCAATAACCACAATTAAGCATTCTAGGCAACAAATCACAAATCC
Organism: Voacanga thouarsii; assembly: GCA_026120185.1. NCBI lineage: Eukaryota > Viridiplantae > Streptophyta > Magnoliopsida > Gentianales > Apocynaceae > Voacanga > Voacanga thouarsii. The sequence goes on along the minus strand of JANUWF010000825.1, from coordinate 33,022 downwards.
AAATCACATAAAATCATATAAAAATATATTTAATCATGCAATAAAATATGATATGCATTCCAACCCCCTTACTCTAAGGTTGGTTTCAACTGGGGTTTCACAGTAACTGTATGATCGTGGTGATTGTATGCCTACTACTTTGTATGGCATGTTTGGGTTTTCTGGTTTAAAGAGTCTTTGGGTCATTGAAAAACGATTGGGACGTTGTTTTCATGTGGGTCTGTTTTGGCGTTAGATTTTTCTACAATAAAGCTTTTGATTCAATAATTTGAATTGTTGTTTAAATTGTGATGTAGATTACAGTTGGTTGTTAATATTGATTAACAATGTTTGATATCAAAATTGTTTTGAACGGTCTAAAAATCTCGTAGTTGTTCCTGAAAAATTTGTAGAAAAATTTAGGAAAGAAGATGAAAAATGGTATTTTTCCGCCTCCAGAGCATACTTGGCGCTGAGTACATTTGACCAACCTGGAGCCAGGTACACTCTATTCTTCTCTTGTGCGTGCCTCCAAAGCAAACCTGGCGCCGAGTACCTTCAACCCACCTAGCACCAAGTGCACTCTGTTCTAGCATTGTTTTATAAAAAAAATAAAAATAATTTTTTTATCTTTTCTAATTTTGAGAATAAGTACTAATAATTATTAGAATTTATTTGAAACCCATGATTTTGGATAAAAATATTTTTTAAATTACATGTAGGACCTACAATTTTCTAAAAATTTGATTTCGGCATAGAACTTTCCAAAATTCGATTTTGGACATAAATTTCTCCAAAATAATGATTTTGGATGATTGTGCGTTGGATGTTTTATGCTGTATTTTAAGCACGTTTTATTGGCATAGTGAATGGTTATGGACTAAGACCAAACTTATTTGTTCATGCATCTTTATCACTTTGTGTCCTGCCTTATCTCAAATTCTTGTGTAATTCTTTTCTCATCTAACTCCCCTCGAATGTAACTCGAGATTTCTTCCTTTAGGAAATTATGTAATTAGTTTATGTTGGTTAGAATTGAGGTAGAATTTTATTTACAAGATTTTGAAGACGGCAATCAAAGCGAAGCAAGATGGTAAGACATTCTACTTAAATCATGAATGAATACATAGGGTTGACCATATTAATTTCCTTGATAGCTTGAGAAAATTAATTTAGAGAATCAATAATCATTCCACGTAATTGTTTATTACCATGACCATGTGTATCAATTTATGCTGCTTATTGATAAATTACATACATGACAAATGATGAGACAACTAAAAGGAAAAAATCCCTCAAATACTATTAAATCTAATGCCTTCTATTAATATAGTAAGAACGAGAGCTCTTTTTTGAGATCAGGTAGTTGGGCATATCCAAGCCTACTTGACATTGAGTATGTTCAAGTTATGAAATTTAATTCTTGATTAATAGGTTGGGTTTAACTAATTTTTTTTATCCCAGTTGGGCTAACCCAAGCATAAAGAATATTAGAGGCAAGGTTGGGATAGTATTAAACACTTTAATGATTAAAAGACATTAATCACCCAATGATACAATAGTTACATTTGATGTAATTTGTATTAGACACCTACCACTGAACTTAAGAGTGGCTTGTTGGGCTAACCCGAGGTCATTCTTAAGGAATTTGGATACTAGTCCAGTAGGAAAGCTTCTAACGGGCTTTCCTGAGTCAATAGTAGGGGCTATTGATTTGAGTAAAATAGTGGAATAAAAATATGTTTAATTAAAGACTTAATTTCTTGCATATCATGAGCATATACATGTTGTAATTACTCTATCTTTACATCTAGGTCACTTGCATCATGTCGACAAACCTCAACTTACGTAGTGTCTTGGAAACAAATAAGCTCATCAAATCAAACTAGTTGGATTAGTATAGAAGCTTGAGAATTTTTCTCAAGTTGAAAAAGTTGTTCTACGTGCTAGATGCTCCTATTCCGCCACCTTCAGCCCAAGATGCTCTTGCTGATGAGCATGTTGTCCACAAGAAGCACAAGGAGAATAATGACACTACATCATGTATTATGCTGGCATCAATGACTCATGAGTTATAAAAATAGCATGAGCATATGGATACTCAAACCATTATCTTCTATCTTAAAGAGCTATTTGATAAACAAGCTAAAACTGAGAGCTATGAGATCTCTAAACAACTGTTCCGTTCTAAGATGGTTGAGGGTGCTTTAGTGGCCACTCATGGGCTACAGATGTTGGGCTATATTAAAAAGTTTGGGTCTCTTGGTTTCGTAATGGATCACGATTTAAGTGTTGATTTAATTCCACAATCATTACCAAGTAGTTTTTCACAATATGTGATTAACTACCAAATGAATAATATAGAGACCACCATACCTAAGATTATCAATCTGCTTAAAACTGTTGAATCATCCATGAAGAAGGATGATAAAGCGATCTTGCTAGTAGGTTCTTTGTCTTCTAGGAAGAAAGTTCCTAAGAAAAATCCTACCAAGCCCAATGGAGGCGTGAAGAAGAAGGAAGCAGCCACTAAAGGCCCATATCATCATTGTGGAAAGATGGGCCATTAGAGGCATAACTGCAAAGCCTACTTGGAGACCATGAAGGAAAAAAAGGAGAAGAAGAAGCTTGCAAGCACTTCTACTTCTACTCCTGGTATGTTTATGATTGAGATTTATACTACCTTTAGTAATAAGATATGGGTATTGGATACTGGTTGTGGATCTCATTTATGTAATAATTTACAGGCACTAAAGTGCAGTAGAAGGCTGGAAAAGGGCGATGTGGACCTGCTAGCTGCAAATGGAGCAAAGGTTGCTGCACTAGTTGTGGGGACTTATCATCTTAATCTACCTTCTAGATTAATTTTAGAACTTCAAAACTTCTATTTTGTACCATTTTTATTGAAAAATATTATCTCAGTTGCTTATTAAGACTTATTTGGATTTCATTTAAATTTTAAGAATAAACATTGTTCTTTTTTATTAAATGATATCCATTATGGTTCTGCAACTTTGGTTAATGGTTTATATATTCTAGACATAGATAATCCAATTCTCATTATAAACGTAAAGAAACAAAGAAAAGATAACTCAATCTCATCTTACTATGGCATTATCGTTTAGGTCATGTAAATAAAAAATGCGTGTCTAAGTTATACAAGTTGGGTGACTTGGGGTCATTTGATTATGAATCATATGACACATGCAAATCTGATTTACTTGGTAAAATAGCTAAAATTGCATTTTTTGGAAAAGGAGAAAGGGCTAAAGAGTTATTAGAACTAATACATAAAGATGTATGTGGCCCAATGTCTATGCATGCAAAATGAGATTATCATTACTTTATAACCTTCATCGATGACTATTCACGATATGGGTATTTGTATTTAATAAAATACAAGCCTGAAGCATTTGACAAGTTCAAATACTTTAAGAATGAAGTAGAGAAACAACTTGGCAAGAGTATTAAAACTCTTAGATCCGATCGAGTAGCTGAATACTTAAGCCAAGAGTTTCAAATTTATCTTAGAGATAATGAGATATTATCTCAATGGACTCCACCACATACACCTTAACATAATAGTGTATCCGAGAGAAGAAATCGAACCCTTCTAGACGTAGTAGAGACCATGATGGCTTTTGCAGAGTTATCAAAATCATTTTGCGGATATGCACTGGAGACTGCTGTTTATATATTAAGTAGAGTTTCGTCAAAAATGATTGATACCTCTCCTTGTGAGCTGTTCTTTGGTAAGAGACCAAAGTTATCGAACCCTTCTAGATATGGTACAGACCATGATGGCTTTTGCAGAGTTATCAAAATCATTTTGGGGTTATGCACTGGAGACTGCTGTTTATATATTAAACAGAGTTTCGTAAAAAATGGTTGATACCTCTCCTTATGAGCTGTTCTTTGGTAAGAGACCAAAGTTATCTCATTTAAGGATTTTGGATTGCCCTATTTTTGTTTAAAGGGAAATGTCAGACAAATTTGACAGTAAGTTTGACAAATGTTTGCTTGTTGGATATCCAAAGAATCCTTCAGATATTACTTCTATCTTCCTTCTGAAAATAAAGTTTTTGTTTCGAAACATGCTATTTTCATAGAGGAGCACATGTTTAAAGGAGATAGTGAGAGCAAGCTTAAACTTAGTGAAGTTCAAGAAGAATAAACAAATATTGATTAACCGTCTAAACCCACATCTATTAATGAACCTTCTAACACACAAGAGCCTTATAGGTCGAATAGGATACGAGTAGCGCCTGAGAGATATGGATTTCTCATAAATGACCACAATAACGTATTACTCGTAGAAAAAGATGAGCCTACTACTTACAAGGACGTTCTAAATAGTTCATAATCTGATAAATAGCTTGAAGCTATAAAGTCAAAAATGGATTTCATGTATGACAACTAAGTATAGACTTTGGTTGATCCACCCGAAGGAATCAAGCCTATAGGGTGCAAATAGGTTTTCAAGAAGAAAATCGACATGGATGGTAGTATGGTTAACTATAAGGTATGTCTGGTTGCAAAAGGTTATCGACAATAGCAAGGTATTGACTATGACGAAATTTTTTCACCAGTCCTATTCTAAAATTCATAAGAATACTCCTACCACTTGCCGCTCATTATGACTATAAGATTTGGTAAATAAATCTAAAAATAGCTTTCCTTAATGGAAACCTGATCGAGAAAGTATGTATGATACAACCTGAAGGTTTCACATCTAAAGATGGCATAAAAGTATGCAAGTTGCAAAGGTCCATCTATGGACATAAGCAAGCATCTAGAAGTTGGAACATCCATTTTGACGAGATAATTAAAGAATTTGGTTTCATTTAAAACATGAATAAACTTTGTGTGTATAAGAAGGTTAGTGGGAGTGCAGTTGTTTTCTCATTACTTTATGTAGATGACATATTGCTAATAGAAAATGATATTTTCGTTCTTCAGTCTGTAAAAATTTGGTTATCTAAGACGTTCTCTACGAAAGACCTTAGAGAAGAAACATATATTCTGGGAATAGGGATCTATAGAGATAGATAAAGGAGATTGCTAGGTCTTTCGCGGTCTACATACATAGATAAAGTGCTCAAGAGGTTCAGCATGGATTAATTCAAAAGAGGATTTTTACCTATGACACATGGAGTAAGCCTTTCAAAGTCGATGTCTCCAAAGACACAAGTTGAAAGGGATCATATGAGTAGAATTCCGTATACCTCGGCAATTAGGTCTATCATGTATGCTATGATATGTACTCCCGATGTATCATGTGCTCTTAGCTTGACGAGTAGATACCAATCTGATCCTGGAGAGAGTTATGGGCTGGCTGTAAAGAATATCCTCAAGTACTTACGAAGGACTAAGGATGTATTCTTGGTAACTGGAGATAGTGATTTGCAAGTAAGAAGGTATACTAATGCCAACTTTCAGTCCGATAAGGATGACTACAAATCACAATCTAGCTACGTGTTAACGTTAGGTGGTGGGGTAGTAAGTTGGAAAAGTTCCAAACAAGAGACTACTGTCGATTCGATAACTGAAGCAAAATACATAGCGGCTTCCGAAGTAGCTAAAGAAGCAGTGTAGATCAAGAAGTTCATCACTGAACTTGGAGTGGTGCCTAGCATTGTAGATCCGATACTTTTGTATTATGATAACAATAGAGCCATTGCATAAGCAAAGGAACTATGGTCTCATCAACGCTCCAAGAATATGCTTAGATGCTATCATCTTATTAGAGAGATCATAGATAGGCCAAATGTAAAGATGGAAAGAATTCCCACGAATTAGAACATAGTTGATCTACTCACTAAAGCACTTCTCAGAAGAACCATGATAAACATGTTGAGTCATTTGGTATTCAATATATGAATGATTGGCTCTAGTGCAAATGGGAGATTGTTAGTATTGTACCTTAGAGGCAATCACTTGTGCCATGTATATTGCATAGTAGGTAATAAAAGAGGTATTCTTTATCTTTCAATTTGATTGTTATATCTGAATATGTATATAAACTATTTGATAAAGTCCCTAGTACAACACAATGTTAAGAAAATCATGATAGAGATCATGATGTGAGATTCTTACTACACTATGTTGTATTTGTACTTGAATAATCCCTAGTCATAGTATTAATGAGATGGGACATTATTAATATACAAAAACTAGCACATGTTATATCCCTTGATTGGATCAAGTGGTAGTTTTCATAACCGTGAGTATTGTGATATTCAGGATTAATATGCGAATGCTTGTTCTATGAATAAGTTCGTTGGATGACCTAGTTATGATATAATCACTTGGATAAGCTATTGAGTGTCAATGATAGAATCTCATTATAGCAAGTGTGTAAGTATCCTTAGACTTGAAATCTCCAAGGTATTTTTTTTTATCGAGCATTGTACTTTGATTCTAAACTTTGGAGTCTTACAATGACCGCCTAGAGGATGGATATTGGGTACAATGTAAAGTAAAGGAAAATAGCTGAGAGGGTCAATAAAGGATTCACCACTCCTAATAGTAAGAGAGTATATCTCAAGGCCACTTGTAGAAATTATTACTCATGAAGTTCTTCGCTAAGGCGACTATGTGTTGGAAATAGTTTCAAATTTGATACATATATCGAGTAATGAATTTCTTGAACAAATACTAACATATTCGGGTCAGAATTAATAATATTCTAAATTGAATTGGCACTAATTCCACGCTCTAGACCAAATGAGATAGAATATGGTGAAAGGAGTTTATTGCACTAGTTATTTGCTATTAAAAGGCTCACGTCAAGCCACTTGACTTTCTGAACTTTTAGGTGATCAAGAGTCATTACTAGATGTTGTTCTTGATCTACTAAATATGGATTTATTAATTAAAAAATTAAAAAATAATCATATATTTTATTTAGGGTTATTAATTCTAAATATATTAGAATTAATTCATATTATGCTACCAATAAGACCAGGAAACCTAATGGGTCATACACAATAAAGGTTTGAATGCTCAATATATATTATTTGATAATATTGTGGGGTTAATTAAGAGAAGAAAATATATTTATAAGTGAATTATAAGTTTGTTATAATTCATGGGACTTGATTGTAATTATATAAACTTCAAGTGCTCAATTGTAGATATTGGTTCTTGGAGGACTTAATTGCAATTAACACAAATTGTAAAAACTATAAATATGGGAATTGTTCCCTTGTGCAGATGTTGGAAAAACAAGAGAGGATTTTTAGACCTTCTTCTTCTTCCTTATTCTTCTCCAATTAAACCTAGTCGCTCCTCTTCTACTAGCATAGTTTTGACCGGTCTTTGTGAGCAATTCAATCTTGCGTAGATAACTGCTAAAGACAATCCTACTCTTAGATTGTACTAGTGCCGATTTGACGATCAAAATAGAGGAATTGGTTCAAAGTTGTAAGATGGGTTTGTGTTTTCTTTTCTTGGCCTTTTATTGTTTATAATGAGAACTTTATTTTCCATTTCTAAAACATATAAACCATTCATCAAAGTTGTAGTACCATAATGGATATCTTTTAACGAGAAAGAACAACTTTTATTCTTAAAATTTAAATGAAATCTAAGCAAATCTAAACAAGTAACTAAGATAATGTTTTTAAGTAAAACTAGTACAAAATAATAGTTTTCTAGTTCTAGAATTAATCCAAAAGGTAATTAAGTGTAGATGATAAGTCTCCACAGCAAGTGCTGCAACATTTGCTCTATTTGCTGTACAAAAGTCCACATCACGTTTCTCTAGCTTCCTACTACTCTTTAGTCCATGCAAATTATTGCACGAATGAGATCCACATCCGGTATTCAATACCCATATCTCATTATTAAAGACAGTATTAATATCAATTATAAACATAGTAGGATTAGAAGTAGAAGTTCTTGTAAGTTTCTCCTTCTCCTTCTTTTCCTTAACAATCTCCAAATAGGTTTTACAGTTGCGCCTCTAATGACCCATTTTCCCACAATGGTGACATAGGCCTTTGGTAGCTGTCTCCTTCTTTTTTATACCACCTTTAGGTTTAGTTGGATTTTTCTTCTTCTTTTTAGAAACATTTTTCTTCTTTGAAGAAGAATCAACCAATAAGACTGCATTATTTTCTTTCTTCATAAAAGGTTCCACAATCTTAAGAAGGTTGATCAATTCAGATATAGTGGTCTAAATCTTATGCATCTAGTAATTCATTACAAATTGTGAAAAACTAACTGGCAAAGATTGAAAAATTAAGTCTATACTTAATTCATGATCCGTATTGAACTTAAGCGATCCAAGCTTCTTAATTAATCCGAGCATCTTAAGTCCATAATGGCCACTAAAGTGCCTTTTACCATTTTAGAATGGAATAACTGTTTAGAGATCTTATAATTAAAAAGCTTTCTTAGATGGAAGATAATAGTATGAGCATTCATATGCTCATACTATTTTTAAAACTCAGTGGTCATTGATGCCAACATAATACAAGATACTGTGTCACTGTCCTCTTTATGCTTATTTTGGACTTCATGCTCTTCAACATGAGCATCATCAGCTGGTGGTGGTAGAATTGGAGCATCTAACTCGTAGAGCAACTTTTCTGCTTTGAGAATGATTCTCAAATTTCTACACCAGTCCAAGAAGTTTGATTCGATGAGTTTGTTTATTTCCAATATGCTACGTAAGTTCAAATTCGTTGTCATGATGCAAATGACCTAGATAAAATATAACAGATATTCGACTATGTATATACTCATGAAATGCATTTAATTAGGTCTTTATTTAAATGCATTTTTACCCCACTATTTTTTTCAAATCAATAACCCCCACTATTGATTCGGAAAAGCCTATTGGAAGCTTTCCTAATGGACCGGTATCGAAATTCTCTAAGAGGGACCTTGGGTATGCCCAACAAACTAATTTTAAGTTCAATGGTAGGTACCTAATACCAATTACATCAAATATAACTACCATGTCGTTAAGTGATTAACATATTTTAATCTTAAAGTACTTAGTGTTACCCCAACTTAACCTCTAATATTCTTTATGCTTGGGTATGCCCAATCGGGATAAAGATATTAGCTAAATCCAACCCATTAATCATGAATCATATTCCATAGCTTGAACACACTCGATGTCGAGTAAGCTTGAGTATGCCCAACAACCTAATCTAAAAAAAAAAAACACTCGTTCTTGCTATATTAATAGAAGGCTTTAGATTTAATATTGTTTGAGGGATTTTTATTATTTAATAAGCAATCTCATCATTTGGCATGCAAAATATCAACACTTAATTACATGACTTGGTTATGGACTTTTCTATATTAATTTTCTTGAGCTAAGTAAGAAATTAATTTTGGTCAAACCTTTGTGTTCATTCACGTTTTTGAAAAGAAAGTCTTACTATCTTCTTGATTTGCTTTGGTCGCCATCTCCATAAATTCAAAAAATAATTTCTAATCCTATATAACCTATATAATCTAATTACATAAATTTCTAATGAAAAAATATCGAATTACATTCGAGGGGAATTAGATAGAAGAAAAATTATAAGAGAATTATAGAGAAAGACACCTATTTATTCAAAAGAAAACAATAAAATGTATGACACAATATTAATTAATCAAAATTAATTGGTCTAAGTCCATAACCAAGCCAACATGCCAAAATCATGCTTAAAATAAATTAAGCAAATAAATATACATCAAATAAAATTTTCCAAAATCATTATTCTAGAAAAATAAAATAAAAGTACATGAAATATAAATTTCTAGAATAATTATTTTGGAAAGGTAAAATAATTAGTTTCAAGATCAAAATCTTTGAAAGCTATTGGATCTATTTTGAAATAGGAACACTTCTTGTGGGTAAAAAATAAAAATAAAAATTTTAATGGCACCCTCAGGTTGCCTAGGAACTTCCCTGGGCCCTGGACAGCCTGGACCTTCCTAGGCTGCCTAGAAGTAGCCTAGGCAGCCTAGGACTTTCCTAGACTGCCTAGGTTGCTCCCTGGGCAGCCTAGGAAACCTTTCCTAGGCTGCCTGGCTACTTTCCTAGGTTGCTTGGTTACTGGGCAGTTATATTTAATTTTTTTTGTTCTTTCCCCTCTTTTTTTTTTTTTTTTTTGTTCTTTCAATCCAATTTTAGAAATAATTTTCTTATTGGATTTGGTTTTTTAAAAACATGTTAATCTCTATTAACAATTTGGTGTGATCACAATCACTTCGATTAAAATGAATTTTCAAAATCAAAATATTATGAAAACAATTTTCAAGAATCCAAACATAATTTGAAACAATTTCAAAATTTAGAATATTTATGAAACAATTTCATAATGCCAAATCAATTTTGAAATAATTTCAAAAATAATAATAAAACCCGTAAAACACATACTGTAATATCACGTTTTGAACCACCCTTAGTTTATAGGGAAAAACATGCATGGCATCACATCATATATTTTTATTTGATAAATTTAAGCTATTTTTTTTAAATGAAGATTATGTAATTTATGTGTTTGATATTTTATGGAGCAATTTATTTAGATATAGTTGTGTTATATGGGGTGGTAGAATTTTTGTTCTTATGGAGTAGAATTTAATGAAAAAAATAATGAAGGGAGTTGAATTGGATTTATGGGATTTTATTTGATGATTATTCACACAAAAATTATTGTGGAATAGTAGTTAGAAGTTGGTGTGTATTCTTTGGCGACTTGAGTTCGAATCCCAACTCTTGCAAACATTTTCCTTCTTATTCCTAATTAAACTCTTTTTTCTCAAATTTTATCCATTTGGCCGAAACCCCCAGGGCTAGCCACCACCTTAGATTTCCAATCCCTAAAATATAGGAATATGATTATTTTAAGTTTTCGATAAAAAGAATTAAAGTAAATTAAATCCCTATTATTCACTAGTTAATATTTTATTCTAATCTTTTAGGAATTCAAAATATTGCCATAACTGAAACTTTCTAAAGATTTTATCTTAGGGATTTATTATAGAAAGAAAAATATATAAGCATTTATTTTGGAAGCTATATTATAGCTACTTTTTTTTAATAGAAGGAAAGTTGCTCAAATTAAGTTTATCTAAAGAGTTTTATTTGGAAATAAAGAGATATTGTCCAACCTTTAATGGAAACAACAATTTTCCCAAGATTTAATGCCTTTTCCGAAAATTAGTATTTAAGGAAAGGAAATTCAACTTTATTCCATAAAACTAGATTTTATCACCAAAAATAATTATTCCTTAATTAATTATTTTTGCCTAAAATAAATAAGGACATTAACTAATTTATTTCTTGGACTATTATTCTATTTTTATTACATGCATTTTTTGGAAAAATATAAAACCTTAGCCGCCACTAATGGATGTTTTAATTCCTTTCCAACTCTCTAAACTACAGGAGGAATCTACCCTAAGTAATTTTAACCAATCAAAGCTCTTTTAAGCTAAGCAAATAACTTGATTTTCTCCTCTCCTTTTTCACCCTAATTTCAGCCACCTTGAGCACACACAATGCACAAAAATTCCAGCCTTTATTGCTCTCAAAATTCTCTCTTATTTTAGCCAAAAACAACAACACAAAAGCCATCACCTTTCTTCTTCTCTTTTCGCCAATATGATAGGGGTTAAAATCACAATTCTTTTTCTAGTTTTTAATGAGAGTATTTTAAGATACATTTGTTGTAATAACTAGGCATATTCCTTCCTATTTGACATTTTGCTTGTAAAAGGTATTTTTGGAAAATATGTGTAGATTTAAGTTAAAATTGAACAAAAAGTGCACAAAACCATAATGTACCTGGCGATGGCCTAGCCAATAGACTAGGTGCCAGGTCCATTTTGCTTCAGCAGCAGAAATTGAGCAAGCTTTATGGGATTTCCAAACAGACTTGGCCCCAAGTCTGGCAAGTGAACCTGGCACCAGGTCCAGTCTGTTTGCCAAGGAAAGACGGCAAAAAACAGAGCAAAAACAGAGGAAGAACATAGTGCACTTGGCACCAGGTGGGATAAAGGCACCCGACACCAAGTATGTTCTGAAGGTGGAAATTCTGTACGCGGAATTAGGGCTTATCCAAAGATTTTGGTATTTTCCTACTCCTACTCGGTCAAGACTTTCTCAACTACGAAATTGGCATACAAGAGGTTTATAAAAGCACAAGAGAACACAAGTGTTTGATATACAACATAGAAATGTGAACACAAGGGCAGAAATTCTGATTCTCTTATTGAAGGAGGAGTTCACCCACATCAAGGAGGATTGTTCAAGGGAGTCTTCAAGGAAGAAGAAAGAGGTTTGTCAATGAGTGTTTTCTTTTCTCTTTGTCTTCTTTTTCTTTAGCAATGTTGTATTCAATACTTTTATTGTAATTTAACATTATTTTGGGATTCGTGATTTTGCGTTAATTTAGTTATTTGATCAATTTTTTGTCATCTTAGGTATTTAATTACTTGATTTCATTAGTTATTGATGCGAGTTATTCTAATTGACTTCGACGCAACGATGTTAGGATTTTCGTTACATTAATTTCGTATTTGTTAATCTTGATGTATTTGAACGATAAAATTAGAATTTTAGAACTAAGTGACCAAATGTTAAGTTAATTTCACATTGACATATGGTTATTAGCTAATTTTATATTTTTAAGGAATTGAGATTCGTGCATATTTTGGTTAGGATGGCTTGATGGATAAATTTGCTAATTGAATCAAGATTTGAATGATGAGCTTAATGCATGTTTTAGTTATGTTAATTTGATTGACAAATCTATTAATATGAATCAAAACATAGGATTCCATAGATTGACAAACAAAGTGGAATTTACCTAAATAAATTCATGACTTGACAAACGATTGAATTTTTTTGTGCATTCCTTCATGATTCCAAAATGATAATTAATTGAAAGAATTGCTAATTGGTTCATTGTCATGTTTTCTAGGATAATTGTCTAAATTGCATAAATTTACATCTTTGAGTTGTATATATTTATTTTTTTAATATTATTTTGTCACTTTATTTTGGTCGGTTAAACAATGAACGAAAAGTGATTAGTCTGCACTTGTTCCTTTGAGGATCGATACTCATTAATTCCTTATACTATACTTGCGATGAGTATACTTGCTCACATGTGTATTTTGGGATTAATGTTTTAATTAAAACTTAATTAAGAATGGATTTAAAATTAATGATTTTATATACCAAAAATTTACACGTCACAATACAAGAGTTGAGAAAGCAACCTTTTTCTCCCTCCTTTTCCGTCATTATTTTGGTCATCTTGGCAACCAAAAACCAGTGCCAAAAATCCTCCAAAACCTAATCAAATTCGGCCACCCCAAGAGAGACCAAAAGCTGCCATTTTTCCTTCTTGTGATCAAGAGTCCAAAACATGATAAACTTTTCCTAAACACTAAAACACCCAACTCCAACCTATTCCCATCATCAAACCAGCCCTCAATCAAACCCAAAACATCCTCTACTGCATAAAAATTTCAGCCTCCAACCCTCTCCAATATTTTGGCCAAAACAATACCAATCTCCGCCAAAACCAGAATCTAAGAACAAGGTAAGCAACTCTTCAACCTTCATAAACTCTCCTTCAATTCTACTCTTTTTTTTCTTCTAAATCTCGGCCATCAAGGGGTTGATTCTTCTCCCCTCTTGTTGGAGATTTTTGAACCAAAGGTCCAAGATGTGAAACCCCAACTAAAACTAACCTTAGAGTAAGGGGTCGGGATGCATATCAAATTTTCTTGCATGCATAAATTTATTTTTGTATGATTTTATGTGCTTTGGATATGTGATTTGTAGTCTAGATGGCTTAATTATGCTTAGTGAGTAAGAAGGGTAAAATGGTAATTTTGCTTGAGGTGGAAATGAGGAGATAGCTTGAGGGTTAAATAGGAAAAATATTTGGGAGAGAAAATAAGAACAAGAGTTTTTGTGGTTTAGTGGTTAGAGCTTTGGAATAAATCTTTGAGGTCTTGAGTTCAAATTCCATCATTTGAGTTTTAGCATGATTAAATTTTATTTTTGGTTAGGTAGGCTATATTTCGGCCTTTGCATGCCTTGGGGAAGAGTAGGAGAGTTGTCCTAGGGGGAGACATGAAAGGAATGTCCTAATTTCATTCTTGTACCCTACAAAAATTTCTAAGGGATTCATACCCTTATTGATCTCTAACTTTCCCTACTTCTTAATCAATTAGGTTGTTCAATTTATCTAAGCCAATTTTATTTCCAGAAAATTCCAGAAAAGTTCTGTGATATTGAAGTTTCAAAAATGCCTATGTGAGGTATCTTGTTGGCTGAAAATGGGAAGGAGTTATGGAATGTTCCCAAGAGAATTAATCTCCATGATTGAACATTCAAACTCTAACCTATGTGTGTTCATCTTCTTCATGTAGTAATCAGGAAATTTTTCCAGCTTCTTGATCAGTCCAATTGTCGAAAATTTCAGTCATCTTTCCCTCCCAAATACTGCTAGAAAAATGACCAATTCACTCAACTTGAAAACTGAAAATTCCAGCCAAATCCAAGCTGCACAAAAGCTGTGCAAACCAGGAAAATTCCTGGATAGTTTCACAGCTTGGTGAGCCAAAAACCAAGCTGTTTCTTCCAGCTTTTCAACCAGTAATTCAACCTTGTTTTTCCTCCATAAAGAAGGCCATAAACTAGCCTTAAAGGACCTCCCAATATCCCTTCAAACCTACAGAAAATCGGATGAATCATGGCAGAAAAATCTGCCCAGAAATTTCCAACAAGCTTGCGAAAGGTTGATCAGAATTTCCAACTTTGTTCCTTCTTCACCCTTGTCCAAAACTTATCCCATTTTTCTGTACAAACTCACCTTGGTCAGCCATGAACTGAGCTTCATCATCTTCTCCATTGTTCTGCATGATAGGAGCTTCATGGCTGCTCCTAAAATCTCTCCATCAATCACTACAATCAAGCCATTAATTGGAGTCCAAAATTCTAGCAACATATTCCAGCAACCTTCCATGGAGTTAGCCTCAAACAACCAAAAAATTCCTTCACCATTGTACACCATATTTCGGCCACCCTTAAGCTCATTCGAACAACATTCATCTCAGTAGAAATTCCAGCAATTCAGTCGGCCATTAAAGCTTCCAGAAGACCTCCAACAACAAAGATCTTCTTACAATATTTGCTACCACAAAATATTCCCTAAATTATTCTTTTTGAATTTCAAACAACTAGTTTTCCTTTTCCTCCCAAATCTAAAAATCCAATTACCAAAAACCTCCAAACCAATCGGCCACTCTTTCCCAATAGAATTTCAGCCAGCTTAATCCATTCTCTCCATTCTTTCCAAACCTCTAAGAACACCAAGAACACCTACTACCATTCTCACGCCTAAGGCCACTCAAAACCACTTCAACCTTCTCCAAAAACTCCAGATTATACCTACTCATTCTCGTGAATCCATTCCTGCAATTTTTAACATCAAACACTAAAATCAAAGTCTTACTTTTGGATAAAAAACCAGAATTTTCTTGAAGGCTCAAGAACACCTTCAAGGTAAGCATGAACAATCATCTCCATCTTTATTCATCTTCAACTCTTAATGAATATATATATATATATATATATACTAATAGACTTTCTTTTTCTCTTTCTCTTTCTCTCTCTCTCTCTCTCTCTCTCTCTCTCTCTCTCTCGGTCGAATGGTTACTCCCACCATGGCCATTTTTCTTATTCTCCTTGGACGGATCAAGCCTTCCTAGCGAGAGGGTTCTCTTGAAATGTCCTTGAGGTAGTCATCATTCAAGTAAGCTTCTTCAAACTCCTCTTTAAATTCTAGATTTATGTCTCTTGGATGTAGTTGGATGAGGATGGAATATATTTGGAGATTGATTATGTGTTTTGTGATGGAGTTGGGATTGAAGCATGAGAATGAATGTGTTTGTATGATGGAGATGGGGTTGATGCATGAGATTATTTATCTTGGTTGAATGTATGGTGTTTTTAGGGTTTGTTGCATGCTTTTATGTCGTGAGTAGTATGAATGATCAAACATGTTAGAGATTATGTCACCTTTGGTGAATAGGGTTTATGTTTATGTATTCTTGTTAAGGCCATGAATATGATTATGTTTAGTAGAGTTTGGATCATGTCTTGGTAGATTTGGATTTATGCCTTTATTCATGATTGGATATTTTGTTGATTGGTGTAAAGAGTATGTTCATGATTATGGTTAGCAATAGGAATTATGATCATGACCTTGTTGTCCCTAAGCTAATTGAGTTAGCCAATTTTATTTCATCAATAAAATTATTAATACTATAATTTCTTCTAATGATTTTGAAAACCTTAGGAAAATGTGGATTTGGGTTATTATATAAAATAATGATATTTTAGTCAAATAAATGATAACTTCTATTAAAGAAATAAAATATATAGATATTATATCAACTAATAATATCAAATAAAGCCTTTTATATAAATAATCATAATAGGTAAAATATTAATTTTGTAAATCTTATATTCATAAATACTATTAAAATTTATTTATTATCTTTTAGTCAAGGAATGTTAAAATTTACTTATTACTAATTTTATTTACCAATTATTTTCTAACCATTAGTTATTATAAATCATTATTTTAAATAATATCACTTAGGCCTAGGACCCTTCATCAAATAAACCCTAATTTATTTATTGCAAGATTTAAACCTACAACTTATTAGTAACTATTTCACAAAAATATCAAGCTAGATTTATTTTATAAACCCTTTATTTTCTAGCCTTAATGCTTGGGACACTAAGGTCATGATTGTGGTAAGTTGAACTAGGATTATTTGTGAAAGTAAATTTTGGCTTGAGTTTAATCATGGTTTATGTTTACTTAGCTTTTGGAGATCTTTATTTTATCTCAGGCAAAGGATCAAGTAAGCTCCTGCATAAAACCTGTTTATTGCAAAAGTTGTTACAGCTTGCTAAACACGACGTTTGTGAATACTGATTTGGAAAAGGCAATTAGGGACTGTTTCCTTTCTTATTTCAGTCAAACCAATTATTCAAAAAATAACAAGCAGTTTTATTCAAACACTAAGCTGTTTCTAAAACTAATTTTGACAAAGACTTTGGAAACCCTTGATTGCCATTTTCAAGTAAAGCTATGTTTGATCAGTTTTCTCCCAAGTGGGATGGACTACGTTGAGTATTCAATAAGGGTATGCTAGTAGTACTAATTTTGAAGAGCAAGAGCGAGTCTTTTGGCAGGAGGCCACCTCTAGAAGATGAACTCAACTTAGAGAAACGCCAATACTACTTAGTCATGCCGGTCTGAGCTAGCAGGTTTCAATCATATGGATTGTGTGTTGCCGAAGTGGACAACCAATTTTGTTTGGGTGTAGAGAAGGAGGAGTATCTTACTTGGTAGGCCGATCACCTACCTTTTGTCAGTCTGCACAAAGTGTGGCATTCTGACCGTTGTATGGTTATGGGGCCCAACGTGTGGTAACCCATAACTACCTTTTTTGAGTGGTTGATTTTATTGTACATGTATGGATGGAAAAGCCAAAACACCACTCCTGATTTTGAACATTATTTATTGCTTGCCAGGAATTTTTCTTATGAAGTTCTTACATTTTGCATTTACAAACTGTTTTCACTGAACACTCAAGGCACACACAGACTTATTGAGATTTTATCTCATCACCCTTTTTACCATGATTTCAGGACGATCTTGCTGTGGGGATGAGTAGCTAGTTGTTACCTACTTGGAAGATATTCTGTTATCTATTTTATGTAATGCTTTGGGAGTTGAGAGTGAACAATTTATATTTTGGATTTGTCTTGAATTTTTGGATTGTAATAAGTTTTAAATTTTAAAGTATTATTTTATTTTTGTTTGTGTGACCTAGTTATAAAGACCCCTTGTCCTTTGGATGGGGCGACATCCCCGGCCCTGTTGGGCCTAGGTAGTGGGGTGTTACACAAGAACCACCAATCAACTCTTCTATCCAAA
Organism: Voacanga thouarsii; assembly: GCA_026120185.1. Classification (NCBI taxonomy): domain Eukaryota; kingdom Viridiplantae; phylum Streptophyta; class Magnoliopsida; order Gentianales; family Apocynaceae; genus Voacanga; species Voacanga thouarsii. The sequence goes on along the minus strand of JANUWF010000825.1, from coordinate 15,053 downwards.
ATAAACTCAATCAAGCACCAAAGGCACCACATTTGCTCTTGTTGTGCCGTCAAAAAGGTATTTAAGACTTAACTCTTTTAATTTAAACTAGGGTTGAATATATGATGATATTATTATGCATGAAGTTAGCATGAAGGCATGATTAAACTAGATGAACAAACTTTGATGGTGCAATATGTTGAACTAGACATATTTGACGTTGAATATGGCTAAATATTGTTAGGATGACCTAGATATATTGTATGTCGAATAAAGATAAGATCTTTTGATGCATTGGGGCTAATATATGGAGTTAATGGTGATTGATGATAGAAGTCATTACATAGTTGATATGAATCGATTATAAGCATGCATAATGATGAGATGTATGGCTATAGAAAGCTATAGAGGTGATCTAACAAATTAAACCATCTGGATGCTATGGATGAATTACATGAATGATATGATCATAGGGATTCATGATGCATGAGGAGATAAGAGGATTTATATTTGGATTCTAATTATAGAATCATTGATTCTAGATAAGGAAGAAAGCAAAAGAGAGGACAAGCATTGCTTTAGTTGATTGCTGAGAATATTCAAGTAAGTCCCTGCATAACTGTTTTGCTAAATATTCCATGTTTGTAAGTCTTTTGAACAATGATATTGAAATGGTGTCAAACGATGGTTGAAATGATAGTTGAACAGGATGAAATATTATTGTGATATTTTGATACTTGGATTGAGTGTTAGTGTTGTGCCCTAGAGGCAATCACTTGTACCATGAATATTGCATATTAAATTAATAAGAGGCATTCTTTATCTTTCAGTTTGATTGTTATATCTAAATATGTGTAAAAATCGTTAGATGAAGTCCCTAGTACAACACAGTGTTAAGGAAATCATGATAGAGATCATGATGTGAGATTCCTACTACACTATGCAGTGTTTGTACTTAAATAATCCCCAGTCATAGTATTAATAAGATGGGACATTATTAATACGCAAAGACTGGCACATGTTATATCTCTTGATTGGATCAAGCGGTGGTTCTCATATCCGTGGGTATTGGGATACTCAGGATTGACGTGTGGATGCTTGTTTTGAAACAAGTTCATTGGATGACCTAGCTACGAGATAATCACTTGGATAACTATTTAGTACCAGTGATAGAATCTCATTATAGCAAGTGTGCAAGTATCCTTAGACTTGAGATCTCCAAGGTACTTTATTTATCGAGCGTTGTACTTTGATTCTAATCTTTGGAGTCTTATCTAGGACCGCCTATGGGATAGATATTGGGTACAACGTAAAGTAAACGAAAGTAGTTGAGAGGGTCAATAAAGGATTCACCACTCCTAATAGTAGGAGAGTATATCTCAAGGCCACTTGTAGAAATCATTACTCATGAAGTCCTTGGCCAAGGAGACTATGTGATGGAAATCGTTCCAATTGATACACATATCGAGTAATGGATTTCTTGAACAAGTACTAAAATATTCGGGTCAGAATTAATAATATTCTGGAGGGAGTTGGCACTAATTCTATGCTCTAGACCGAATGAGATATTGTATGTTGAAAGGAGTTTATTGCACTGATAATTTGCTATTGAAAGGTTCATGTCAAGCCACTTGACTTTCTAGACTTTTGGGGGGGGGGGGGGGGTCAAGAGTCATTGCTAGATGTCGCTCTTGATATGCTAAATATGAATTTATTAATTAGAGAATTAATAAATTTAATCCTTTATTTTATTAAGGATTATTAATTCTAATATTGTTAGAATTAATTCATATTATGCTACCAATACGACTAGGAAACCTAATGGGTCACACACAATAAAGGTTTGAATGCTCAAATATATTATTTGATAATATTGTGGGGTTAATTAAGAGAAGAGAATATATTTATAGGTGAATTATAAGTTAGTTATAATTCATGGGACCTAATTGTAATTAAGTAAACTTCAAGGACCAATTTGTTGACAATTCGACGTTGAAGGACTAAGTTGCAATTTATGGTAATTATAAATTTATAAATATAAGGAAATGGTTTCCTTAGGGTTAGAGACAGACCATTCACGCAATAACAGAGAAACCGTTTCTCTGCCTCTCTCTTGATCAAACCCTAGCTGTCTCTCTTCTTGATCAAAACCCTAGCCTCCCGAATTCTACTAGCTTAGAATTGTGAGATTGTGAGCATTCAACCTTGTGTGGATTATCATTAAAGGGAGTTCTTTCTTGGACTTCAGTTGAGCTGCGGTGAACGGTTTTGGATAATCTGGATCGCGCCTGCGTTCTTGTTTCTGAAATTTTTGAATTCCGGCTTCACGAGGTAATAAACGCAATCTTCTCCTTTTTCCCGTTTCTATTGCAAACCCGTGATCCATGGCTTGGATTTCTCGTTGTTTTCCGCTGCGCTTAATTTGATTATACATGATAGAAATCCTACATTGAGAACGTGGATACTTTGTCCTCCAAACGATTTTGTCAAACCTCAACTTTTAAGTGAAAACGATTTTCTTTTTCTTATCACTAAAACGTTTTGAAAGGCTTGATGTAAAAATCACGTTTTGCAAAGACAAGGTAATCAATAATTGTGAAAATAAGAGAGATGATTCTGTACCTAAATGGTGAGCATCGAGAACTCAGTGGGGGTAAGCTAGTGGTACTAGTCTTGGAGAGATAGAGTAAATCTTCTAGTAGGAGACCACTTCTAGAAGATGAACTCAATTTAAAAGGTGACAATACTATTTAGTCAGACCAGTCCGAGCTAGCATGTTAGTCCATGTGGACTTTATTTTTTTTCGAAGTGGACAATCGGTATGTTGAGTGTAGAGATGGAGGAGTATCTCACCTTAGTAGGCAGATCACCTACTGCCCAATGTTGAACGGTAACATTGGGACACTATCATGATGGTAATCGTGATATAGACTTTGATATTATTATTGAATCATTGCTAATCCCTACTTAATGAATCTATGGTTTTGATGAGTTGATGATTTATTGAGAATCTGCCTTGAATATGATGAGCCTTGCTCCACTCAATAACTGTGTGTTGATGAAAATTTACTTGCAAACATATTTTATGGCTTTGATAAACCTGCATTCACGAAATGTTTAAATGCAACATTCATACACACGGGATGTACTGAGATACCAATCTCACACTGTTTTATATTACGATTTCAGGGGGAGTGCTTTTATTGAGCAGGTTGGATGAATAAGAGCTAGAGGTTTATTTTATTCTGTTTTAGTTTTGTATTTCTTTTAAGAGACGATTATTAGTTTTGGATTTTAGACTTGTGTAAATTTTGGTTTCGATTGTAATAAGATTATCGTTTTATTTTATTTAGCCATTTTTCTTTTGTACCTCGTTATAAAGACCCCTAGTCCACTGGACGGGGTGACATCCCCATCCTATTTAGGTACGTAGGTTGTGGGGTGTTACTAGTGGTATCAAAGATTAGGTTTAGGCAATTGACTTCGTTGAATAGTATCTAAACCCTAGGAATTGAGATTTACTGAATAGTACTTGAACACCTGAATTGAGGTTTAGTTCTGACTTCTCTATGTTTTGCTTATAGGATGACTAGAAGATTTGTAGCTGTGACCAGAGATTACCCTTTTATGTGTGATCCCTCGAGTGGTAGAGCATCTAGCCTCATTCATATACTAGATTCATCATCATCTGATTCAAAGACAGAACCCGAGGGTAGATGGTTTTTGAGTGAAGATGAGATAGACTATGAGCTACATATGATGGAAGACTTTGGAGTAGAGGAAGAACCTGAGGACTCGATACCTGAGATGCCTACACTCAAGGAAGAAGGGGATATGGTTGAGTATAAAGGAGATGATGAGGGGGTGATAGGAGAGATATGAGAGATTGGTGATGAGAATAAAAATGAATTGGAATGACTTGGGATTGAAGGGGAGATAGGAGAACTCGAGGGCGAGGGTGGAGCGGAAGTGATTGAGGAGGAGGATAGGGTTGATACACTTGTGACCTCGTCAATAGAGGAAGGAATCCCGACGCTTCTGGGAAGTGAGTCATATGAGTCAGAATCTGGGAGGCCTATGAGTGCATTGATGTTAGCTATGGAAAATCTTAGGGATGCGGAGTTGAGAGCCTAACTGAGGGGGAACCTATCGGGTTTATGTTGGGGCAGCCTAGAAAGAAGCCCAGATCCTTTAGTTTCTCAAGAGATTATATGGTAGATCATCCCAATAGCAGTATAGGATGGCTAGTGGAACCTTCTTCTGAGACTTCTAAGGATTCTAGTAACTCTAGTTATGCTTAGAGTTATAGGACCTTTAGTGCTTATTCTTTTATTTTTATGAAGAGATGTTCATTTATTTATTTGATTCAGAATTTTTTCTTTGCTTCAAATTTTGTTTAGCTAGAATACAAGGAGTAACTAGTCGGATACTTTATTATTTTGTACCAAGTTGGATTTGGTTAATAAAAGTGTAATTTTATTAATTTTTCTATCCTATTTGGAGTATTATTTACAATTTTATTTTCCATTAAATTACAAGCTATTTCAAACCCATAAGCTATTTAATTACATGTTATGCACTTTCCCTTAATAAACCTTGTAATGGGTACAAATAGATAGCACCAAGACGTAGAGTGGTAGTACGAGAGAGGATCGTTTGGGAGAGCGAGTCATCAAATCCCGAGTTTGAGCAAACGCGACGATCCATACCAGAGGTGGAGGAGGATTTCGAGCAAGAGTGGGAATTAACGTCTGGTGGATCTAGAGAAGTAACCCTGGGGTAAGCTTTTGACAAAATGGCTGCCATTCTTTAGAATTTGACCGAAAAGGAAGACAAGATGGAGAAAGAGGCACCTAAGGGTGAGGATGAGGCACTAGAGTGATTCTTGAAGTTCCAGCATCCTATATTCTAGGGAGAGGTGGAGCAGGATAAAAAGGTGGAACAGTGGATCAAGTAGATAAAAGACATCTTCGCAGCTCTGCAGTACATAAAGAAGAAGGGGAGGGTGAAATTTATTACATTCAGGTTGAGAGGACCTACCAGAGTGTGATGGCAATGAGTCTAGGAGGATTGGAAGAGAGAGGATTGTGGCTGGACATGGGAGAACTTTGTTGAGGCTGTTAGAGTAGAGTACATTTCGTGATGGATAGGTGAGAAGAGGGAGGATGAGTTCTAAACCTTTAAGCAAGGAGGAATGACTGCGGCCTAGTATGCCGCTCGGTTCACTCAACTGTCCAAGTATTGCACGTGCTTGGTGGACACTGAGCAAAAACGAACACGGTAGTTTGTGAAAGGTCCCAAGCAGGACCTAAGAAAAGCACTGGCTCCATCTCCACTAGCGATATATACGACTGCAGTGGACGCAGTGACTCGAATTGAGAACGAGAATAGGAACTGATCGATGAATCGACCATTGCAACTGAGTCATCCACCAATGAGACCAATGACCCAAAGGAGACCTGCTGGCCCAATGTAATGTGGGAACAAGGGAAAACAGTCGAGGACAATTCCACCGGGTCCTATGCCGAATGCTCTGATGTGTCGAAATTGTAGAAAACGTGGTTATATGGAGAAGGATTACTGGTCAAAGAGGGCAACAAAGAGATGCTTCAACTATGGTGATCCAAACCATCTGAGGAATAACTACCCTAAACTACTTAGGATGCGGCAAAAAGCTGCCACCCAACCATTTGGGGTGAACAGAGATACACCTGAAGGGACGACTGGAGGAGGAGGTAAAAAATCTCAAGTAAAATCTAAGGTTTTTGCTCTGATCTGGGACGAGGTTGGGCCTGACCCAGCAGTGGTTGAAGGTATGCTTTCTGTACAAGGTCAAACTGTTTCTGTTTTGCTAGACCCGGATTGACTCATTCATACGTGAATGATAGATGTGTATGTCATTTGGGTTGGGACAGGGTAGAATTGCCTTATAATATGTTAGTAAGTATACCCTTGGGGAGGCAGAGAGATGTGAGTAGGGTAGTGAAATAGTGTGATATTATGGTGGGGAAAGGGATTTTGAAGTCGAACCTTATAATCCTACCTATCGATAACTATAATTTAATTCTGGGTATGGATTAGTTAGCGAAACATGGAGTAAAAGTGGATTGGAAGATTAAAAAGGTGCAGTTTGTTAGACCAAAATGTGATGTATTGGAGTTTAGCAGGAAAAATGTGAAATAGTTAAAATTTCTGATAGCGGGAGTGAATGTGTGGAAGATGCTAAAGAATGGTTGTATAGGATACTTGGCTTACTTAATGAATAAGCCAAATGATCAATGTACCTTGGAAAGCATCGAGGTGGTGAAGGACTTCGCAAATGTATTCCCGACTGAACTCACTTCTCTTCCTCCTTCACGAGAAGTTGAGTTCACTATAGATCTAATTCCTGTAGCTGAGCTGGTATCGAAGACTTTCTATTGAATGGTACCTGCAGAATTGAAGGAGTTGAAGGAACAATTGGAGGAATTGGTTAAGCAAAGGTATATAAGACCAAGTACTTCGCCTTGGGGAGCCCCAGTGTTGTTTGTAAAGAAAAAAGATGGGATGCTAAGGTTGTGTATAGACTATAGAGGCTTGAACAACCTCACAATCAAGAACAAGTACCCCTTACCTCTAATTGATGAGTTGTTTGATCAGTTGCAAGGTTCTTGTTACTTCTCCAAATTGGAACTCCGCAAAGTTATTACCAAGTGCGAATTAAAAAGGATATTTCCAAAACAGCTTTTAACACTAGATATGGGCACTACGAGTTTGTAGTAATGCCATTTAGAGTAACTAATGCACCCATTGTCTTCATGGATCTTATGCACTGAGTTTTCTAGTCGTACATAGATAGGTTCGTACTGGTGTTTATCGATGATATTTTGATCTACTCTAAAAGTTTGAAGGAGCAAGATGAGCATTTGAAATTGGTGTTGGAGAAGTTGAGAGAGTATAAGCTCTATGCTAAATTAAGCAAATGTGAGTTCTGGTTAGATTCCGTGGCATTCCTTGGTCATGTGATATCTAGAAATGGCATTACGGTGGATCTAGCAAAAGTCAAAGTTGTCTCTAATTGGAAATAACTGGAGAGTGTAACTAAGATTAGGAGTTTTCTTGGATTGGTTGGATACTACAGTCGATTTATCAAGAACTTCTCTACACTGGCTATACCGATGACCCGACTTCTAAAAAAGGACATAACGTATATCTAGAGTGATAAATGTGAGAAGAGTTTTCAAAAGCTTAAGAGGAGATTGATGACGACACCGATATTGAGTTTATCTGAGGAAGGTAAGCCCTATTCCTTGTGCACAAAAGCCTCAAAGGAAGGACTAAGGGCAGCGTTGATGTAAGATAGGAAAGTTATCGCCTATGAATCGAGGAAGCTGAAGCCGAACGAAATTAACTATCCACCGCATGACTTAGAGTTGACTACGATAGTGTTTGCCTTGAAGAAGTTGCGATAGTACTTATATGGAGCGGAGTATGAAATGTTCACGGATCATAAGAGTTTAAAGTATATCTTTACCCAAAAGGACTTGAATTTTAGGCAGAGAAGATGGATGGAATTTTTGGAAGAATAGAAGTGTCTAATTAACTATCACCTGGGAAAGGCTAACGTGGTAGCTGATGCGTTGAGTCGAAAGGCGAGGATGGCTAGTATGAGGGTGTAAGAAGTCTAAATAGTACAAGAACTCTTGGAGCGATAGGTAGAGGTAGGAGAAGGAAAGATCAACATGTGCAACCTGAAGATAGAACCTGAGTTGAGGCAGGAGATTGGTGAGGTGCAGCGAAGCAATCAAGACTTCCAAACCTTTAAAGCAAAAGAAATCAAAAGAGGAAATAAGGAGTTTCGGACTAATGAAGCTGGAATGTTATATTTTCAAGAACGGGTATGTGTACTGGATGACCCATTATTGAAGAGAAAGATAATGGATGAGGCTCACAAGAGTAAGAAGACTATTCATCTTAGAGAAGTGAAGATGTACCACGATTTGAAGAAGGCCTACTGGTGGTCGGGGATGAAAAAGGACATGACACAATACGTCTCTACTTATATGACTTGTCAGAAAGTAAAGACGAAGTATAAGAAAGTAGTTGGATTACTACAATCATTACCTATTCCCGAGTGGAAGTGGCAGGAGGTGACGATGAATTTTGTTACTGGACTACCGATGTCGAAGACTTTGAAGGATGCCGTTTAGGTTGTGGTTGACAAATTGACCAAGGCTGCTTATTTTATTCCAGTAAATATTAAGGATTCTATGAAGAAGCTGGCCAAGACTTACATTCGGGAAGTGGTTAGATTGCATCGTATACCATCGAGTATCGTATCCGACAGGGATCCTAGGTTCACTTCAAGATTTTGGACCAAGTTTCAAGAGTCAATGTGGACGACTTTGAAGCTCAATACTTCTGCCCACCCATAGACTAATGGACAGTCCAAAAGAGTTATCCAAATATTGGAGAATATTCTTAGGGCTTGTGGGTTAGATTTTGGAGATAAGTGGTTAAATTGTATACCTTATAATGAGTTGGCATACAATAACAGTTATCGAGCGTCGATTGGAATAACATCCTATGAAGCGCTATATGGACGAAAATGTCAAGTACCATTGTATTAGGGTTAGACAGAGGATAGGCAAGTCAGCAAGTTGGGGAGGTAAACCTGGAGGAGATGGCAGATAAAATAAAGATGATACGGGAAAGATTCAAAGTCACGCAAAGCCTACAGAAGAGTTATGTAGACAACAAAAAAAGAGAATTGAAGTTTCAAGTGGGTCAGATCTTTTTGAAGATAACACCTAGTAGAGGGATTCTGAAACATCCCAAAGGCAGGAAGTTGAGTCCTAGATATTTATTGGACTTGTAGCATATCGATGATGTGTTGGCAGAAATTCATGATGTGTTCCATGTATCTCAGTTAAAGAAATACAACCCTGACCTGGAGCATGTATTAAACAAGGAGCCATTGATTATAAAGCCTGATTTGAGCTATGTTGAGAAAGTGATTAAGCTTTTGGATCGGAGTGTCAAGGTGTTAATGAGTAAACAGATAACTATGTTGAAGATTTTGTGAGATCATCATGGTACTTAGGATGCAACATAGGAAACTGAAGATTAGGTGAAGAAGAAGTATCCAAACTTGCTCTAAAGGTATAATGCTCTGAATTTCGGGACGAAATTCCCTTAAAGGAGGGAGGATGTAATACCCCGTTTTGAACCACCCTTAGTTTATAGGAAAAGACATGCATGGCATCACATCATATATTTTTATTTGATAAATTTAAGCTTTTTTTATGAAGCTTATGTAATTTATGTGCTTGATATTTTATGGAGTAATAGGATATAGTTGTGTTATATAAGCTAGTAGAACTTTTGTTCTTGTGCAGTAGAATTTAATGAAAGAATAATGAAGGGATTTGAAGGGAATCAAGGTTAACCCAGCAAAAGTCGAGGCTGTCTCTAATTGGAAACAACCGGAGAGCGTAACTGAGATTAGGAGTTTTCTTGGATTGGCAGGATATTATCGACGGTTCATCAAGAACTTCTCTACACTGGCTACACTGATGACCCGACTGCTAAGGAAGGACGTGTCGTATATCTGGAGTGATAAGTGTGAAAAGAGTTTTCAAGAGTACAAGAGGAGATTGATGACGGCATCGGTATTGAGTTTACTTGAGGAAGGTAAACCCAACTCCTTGTACACAGACGGCTCTAAGGAAGGTCTGGGGGCGATGCTGATGCAAGATAGGAAAGTTATCGCCTATGCGTCGAGGAAGTTGATGCCGCACAAGGTTAACTATCCGACGCATGACTTGGAGTTGGTTGTGATAGTATTTGCTCTGAAGAAGTGGTGACACTACTTATATGAGGCAGAGTATGAAGTCTTCACAGATCATAAGAGTCTGAAATATATCTTCACTCAAAAGGACTTGAATCTAAGGTAGAGAAGATGGATAGAGTTTTTAGAAGAATATAAGTGTCCAATTAGCTATCACCCAGGGAAGGCAAACGTGGTAGCTAATGCGCTGAGCTGAAAGGTAAGGATGGCTAGTATGAGGGTGCAAGAAATCCAAATAGTACAAGAACTCTTGGAGTGAAAGGCGGAAGTAGGAGAAGGAAAGATCAGCTTGTGTAATCTGAAGATGGAACCTGAGCTGAGGCAAGAGATTGGAGAGGTGCAGTGAGGCAACCAAAACTTTCAAACTCTTAAAGCAAAGGAAATCAAAAGAGGAAATAAGGAGTTTCGGACCGACAAAGTTGGAGTGTTGTATTTTCGAGAACGGATATGTGTACCGGATGACCCAGTATTGAAGAGAAAGATAATGGGCGAGGCTCACAAGAGTAAGTATACCATTCATCCTGGAGAAGTGAAGATGTACCAAGATTTGAAGAAGGCCTACTGGTGGCTAGGGATGAAAAGAGATGTGGCACAATACATCTCTACTTGTTTGACTTGCTAAAAGGTAAAAACAGAGCATAAGAAAGCAGTGGGGTTATTACAACTGTTGCTTATTCCCGAGTGGAAGTGGAAAGAGGTGACGATGGATTTTGTTACCGGACTACCTATGTCAAAGACTTTGAAGGATGCCATTTAGGTTGTGGTTGACAGGTTGACCAAGACAGCTCATTTTATTTCAGTAAATGTTAAGGATTCTATGGAGAAGCTAGCTAAGACCTACATTCAGGAAGTGGTTAGGTTGCATGGTGTACCATCAGGGATTGTATCCGACCGGGATTCTAGGTTCACTTTAAGATTTTGGACCAAGTTTCAAGAGTCAATGGGGACGACTCTGAAGCTCAGCAATTCTGCTCATCCGCAGACGGGTGGACTGTCCGAGAAAGTCATCTAGATATTGAAGGACATGCTTAGGGCATGTGTGTTGGATTTTAGAAATAAGTGGATAGAATGTATACCCTATGCTGAGTTGGCATACAACAACAGTCACCAAGCGTCGATCGGGATGGCACCTTATGAAGCGTTATATGGACGAAAATGTCAAGTACCGTTATATTAGGGTTGGACTGCGGATGGGCAAATCGGCAAGACTGGGGTGGTAAACCTTGAGAAGATGGCAAGCAAAGTAAAGATGATAAGGGAAAGACTGAAAGCGGTGCAAAGCCGACAGAAGAGTTATTCGGACAACAGAAGAAGAGAATTGGAGTTTTAAGTGAGGGACCAAACTTTTCTAAAGATAACACCTAGTAGGGGGTTTCTAAAACATCCCAAAGATGGGAAGTTGAGTCCTAGATATTTAGGACCATTTCTAGTGATCGAGAAGATTAGATCTATAGCATATCGATTGGAGTTGCTGGAAGGGTTGGTAGGAATTCACGATGTGTTCCATGTATCTCAATTGAAGAAATACAACCCTGACCTGGAGCATGTATTGAACAAGGCACCATTATTTCTATAGCCTGACTTGAGTTACATGGAGAAACCTATTAAGGTTCTGGATCGGAGTGTCAAGATGTTGAGGAGTAAGCAGATATCTATGGTGAAAATTTTATGGGATTATCATGGTACTTAGGATGCCACATGGGAAACAAAAGAGTAGGCGAAGAACAAATACCCGGACTTGCTCTAAAGGTACAGCGCTCTGAATTTCAAGATAAAATTCTCTTTAGAGGGAGAGAATGTAATACCTATGAAACCCTACCTAAAGCCAACCCTAGAGTAAGGGGGTCGGGATGCATATCATATTATTTTGCACGAATATCTGGGCATGGTTTAGAATGGCACCCAAAACTTGAATGCATAAACTCATTATCTGGGCATGGTTTAGAATGGCACCCAAGCACCGTGTAGCCACATCAAGTAGAAGAATTTCGGAAGCAAAACCTGTGACACAGGAGGTTGAGACGACTCAAATGTAGTCACCCAACTGGGGAAATAAGAGCAAGCCAGATTTGGAAATAGTTTCAGAAGAACCTATTGGAGTGACAATGAGGCTAGCATTCAGTAAGATGACCGAGAGATTTCAAACTTTGACTGAGCGGAGGAATCCAAGGGGAGAGGACGAAGCTTTGGAGCGGTTTCTAAAATTCCAACCGCCTATCTTCTTGGGAGAAGCCGAACAGGATCAGAAAGCTGAACAATGGATATAGTAGATGGAAGACATCTTTGCTACACTTCAATACACTGAGAAACGAATGGTGAAGTTTGCTACATTCCGATTGAGGGGCCTAACTCGGGTATGGTGGCAACGGGTTCAGGACGATTAGGAGATGATTGACCAAGACTGGATGTGGGCCAATTTTGTGGAAGCATTCAGAGCCGAATATATCCCTTAGTGGATAGTTGAGAAGCGGGAAGATGAGTTTCAGAATCCCAAGTAGGGAAGTATGACGATAGCTCAGTATGCAGCACGGTTCACCCAATTGTCAAAGTACTACAAGAGGTTGGTGGATACTGAGCAGAACAGGACAAGACAGTTTGTCAAGGGGCTAAGGCAGGAGTTGAGAAGTGCATTGGCACCTTCTTCACCAACGACCTACTCAGGGGCCATGGAAGCAGCCACCCGGACTGAAAATGTAGACCGCAGTAGAATGGCACCAAGACCTTTCCAGCCGCCAAGACAACCACCGGGACTTTTTAGAGGCAACAACCCAACAAGCGCCCCGCCAACCAGCAGTGGCAAAACCGGGAAAAACAAGCTTGGACAACACCGGTTGGTCCTATGCAAAATCTTCCGTCATGCCGACAATGTGGAAAAAGAGGCCACACAGAGAAAAATTATTGGTCCAGAAGAGGTGAACGAAAATGTTACCACTGCGGAGACCCAAACCATCTGTGGAACGCCTGCCCTAAACTTCTCCGAGTCAGGTAGGGAAATTCAGCTCAGATCATGAGGGCCAATCAAGCCAATGCTACGGGAGCAACTGAGAATAGAGCGCAGAAGCCTTAGATGAAAGCAAAAGTTTTTGCTCTCAACCGGGGGGAGGTTGGAGCTGATGCAGCAGTGGTGGAAGGTACGTTTACTATCCAAGGTCGTTCCGTTAATGCATTGATAGACTCTGGATCTGCCCATTCCTATCTAAACAACAATTGTGCATATCATTTGGGTAGGTATAGAGTAGAACTACCTTTTATTTTGTTGGTGAGTACACCTTTGGGGAAGATGGTACAAGCAGATCGGTATGTGCGAAATTGTAAAATTGAAGTGGGGAGAGAAAGCCTGGAGGAAGATTTGATAGTCTTGGCTATTGATGATTATGATTTGATATTAGGAATGGATTGGCTAGCGAAGCCTGGAGCTAGAGTAGACTATAAGAATAAGTCGGTTTAATTCATTAGACCAGGATGTGATGTGTTGGAGTTCAATGGCAAGAGAGTAAAGGAATTGAAGTTTTTGATAGCTGGGGTTAAAGCCTGGAAATTATTGAAGCAAGGATGTCAAGGATATTTGGCTTATGTGATAAACAAGCCAAATGACCAGTACACTTTAGAGGATACTGAGGTGGTAAAGGATTTTTCCGACGTGTTCCCTACGGAACTCACTTCTCTACCCCCCAATCGAGAAGTTGAGTTCACTGTTGATCTAGTTCCAAGAGCAGAACCAGTGTCCCGAACTCCATATCGGATGGTACCGACGGAGCTGAAAGAATTGAAGGAGAAGTTAGAAGAGTTGATAAAGCAAGGCTATATCAAACCTAGCACGTCACCCTGCGGAGAACTTGTGCTATTTGTGAAAAACAAGGATGGGACTCTGAGGTTGTGTATCGACTACTGGGGCTTGAACAACCTGGCTATCAAGAATAAATATCCCCTACCACTGATTGACGAGTTGTTCAACTAGTTGTAAGGATCCAGTTGTTACTCCAAACTGGATCTGAGGCCAAGATACTACCAAGTGAGGATAAAAGAAGAGGATATCCCTAAAACGGCCTTCAACATAAGATATGGTCACTATGAGTTCGTGGTGATGCCATTCGGGGTAACCAATACACTCGCGGTATTTATGGATTTGATGTATTGAGTGTTCTAACCCTACTTAGACAAGTTCGTGGTAGTTTTCATCGACGACATACTCATTTACTCCAAGAGCCTAGAGGATCATGCAGAGCATTTGAAGCAGGTATTGGAGAAGCTAAGAGAGCACAAATTTTTTGCCAAGTTTAGCAAGTGTGAGTTTTGGTTGGATAGTGTGGCATTTCTTGGCCACGTAGTGACCAAGGATGGGATCAAGGTGGACCCAGCGAAGGTTGAAGCAGTTTTAGACTAGAAATAGCTAGAGAACATCACCGAGATTCGAAGTTTTTTGGGACTAGTTGGTTATTATTGGAGGTTTATTAAGGGATTTTCGATGCCAGCATCACCTACGACCCGACTGCTGAGAAAGGGCGTACCCATTGTTTGGAGCGAAAAATGTGAAAGAAGTTTCCAAGAACTGAAGCGGAGATTAATGTCAGCACCAGTGTTAAGTCTGCCAGAGGAAGATAAGCCTTACGCACTATATACCGATGCTTTGAAAGAAGGTTTGGGAGCAGTTTTGATGCAAGACCGAAAGGTGATTGCTTATGCTTCTCGAAAGTTGAAGCCTCATGAAGTCAATTATCCCACACATGATCTAGAGCTGGCTGCCATTGTGTTCGCTTTAAAGAAATGGTGGCACTATCTGTATGGAGCAGAATATGAAGTGTTCACTGATCACAAGAGCCCGAAGTACATTTTCACCTAAAAGGACTTGAATCTGAGACAGCGAAGATAGATGGAATTTTTGGAGGAGTACCGTTGTCCAATCAACTATCATCCCAGGAAAGCCAACGTTGTCGCTGATGCCCTGAGCCGAAAAGTCAGAATGGCCAGGCTAAGAGTGCAGGAGGTTCAAGTGGTTCAGGATGTGTTGGATAGAAGAGCGAAAGTGTAAGGGGAGAGAATTGTTGATAGCAACCTGAAGTTGATACCAGATCTAAGGTGGGAAATTATTGAAGCTCAACAAAGTAATGCAGAATTTCAACTTTTCAAGGACAAGGAGCTCAAACGACAAGGCGGTGAATTCCGGCAGAACGAAGCAGGAATTTTGTATTTCAGAGATCGGTTGTGTGTACCCGAAGAGCCAATTGAAGGACGAATTTTGGAAGAG